>PVJH01013125.1:0-61608 GCA_004026705.1 Nesogale talazaci | reverse complement strand
GAAAATGAGAGAACTCTAGCTACCTGGCTGGTTTTCTCAGAGGACACACCATGATCATGGGGCTTCAGTAGGATGGCATTTGAAGGCAATTGAAAGCTGCACTATTGCCTTGGTGAGAAAAAGGCCAGGAACGTTGCATCAAGGACGTTTTTCCACTCCCCACAATGCACCCACTCATTCTTCCCTGGTAGAAAGGGGTATCCTACGGCTGAGAAATTTTGTCCCATCCAGTCTGCAGCCCTGAACTTGCCTCTTCCGATTCATTTGCTACCCAAACTCAGAAAACATCTCAAAGGGACAAGATCTGAGTCCCATGCGGGATGCTAAAACCACAGTGAAAACATAAGATCTTTTCCATGAAAGGTTAGAGAGAGGGAAGCAGATCTAGATAGTGTATTGAGAAGCAACAGATTCACATTTTTGGTGTTTTTGTTCAGAAAATATTTCTATGATTTGCTGTAGCAATATCTTTCACTTACCCTCACATAGGTCATTTTGAACCCTATGAGAGTATGTTGCATTTATTCAGGTCCCCTTAATAGTCTCCTACATAATCACAATACAGATAGAAAATCCAGGACATTTAATATCGATTCAATAGTTTCACTTACTGTACGACCAATATTAGCATTTGGTCCGTTTTCCTGAAAATATCTTTCATGGAGATATTTATTGTGCTTATTATTTATCCCCCTAATAAAGGATCCAATCACGGATCACGTACTGCATTTAATTGGCATGTCTCGTTACTTTCCTGCAACCTCCATGAACCCATCAATCGTTCTTTATTTTTCATGACAATGACATTTTGAAGAGTACATATCTGTTGTCTTATGGAATGAGTCCAACGAATTTGTCTGAGTCTTCCTCGGGATTAGATCGAGAATATGCACTTAAAAATATATACATATATACCATATTAGTGACATGATGTCTTTCTCAGAGTATTCCATACAGAGGCATGTGATATCCTCATTACTGGTTCAAAGAGAAAGTTTGGTTGGGTTCACTAGTGTACATATGAACATGTAATTCCTAATATTTTGTTGCTTATCAATCCTACTTAGATTCTGTCTCCCCCAAATCTTGGGAAATAATTTTTTGGTAACCTCTTCCAATATTGTTTCACATTCCAAACTGCCTTCTTTTATGACTGACATAGGAGATATACCATACCTAAGTCTTTTCCCAATTTCCCTCAGTCCTTGTCATTGATCATGTTTACTGCCCTCCTCAAGGTGTTGTTTTTTTAATCACTTTACTGGGGGCTCATACAGCTCTTATCACAATACATAAATACATACATTATGTCAAGCACATTTGGTGCCAGCAACATTTTCAAAACATGTTCTTTCTACTTGTGCCCCTGGTATCAGCTGCTTATTTTCCTCTCCCTCCCTGACCCTCTGTCCCTTATGAACCCCTGATATATATAAGGTTGTATTTTTTTTCATGTCTTACACTAACTGTCTCCCTTCATCCACTTTTCTGTTGTCCATCCCCCAGGAAGGGAGTTATATGTAGATCATTGTGATCGGTTCCTTTCTCCCTCCACCTTACCCTTACCCTCCTAGTATGGATACTCTTTTTATTGGTCCTGAGGGGTTATCCATCCTGCATGCCCGGTGTTTCCAGCTCTTATTTGTACCTGTGAATATGCTCTGGTCTATCCAGATTTGTAAGGTAGAATTGGGATCATGATGGGGGGAGGAGGGGAAACATTAAAGAACTAGAGGAAAGCTGTATGTTTCATTGGTGTTACACTGCACCCAGACTGACTTGTCTCTCCCTTGTGACCCTTATGTAAGGGGATGTCCAATTATCTACACATGGACTTTGGGTCTCCACTCTGCACTCACTGTCATTCGCATTGATATGACTTTTTGTTCTGGGTCTTTGGTGCCTGATACCTGATCCCATTGACACCTCACAATCACATAGATTATTGTGCTTCTTCCATGTGGACTTTGTTGCTTCTAAGCTAGAAAGCCATGTGTTTGTCTTTGAGCCTTTAAGACCTCAGACCTTATATCTTTTGATTGCCAAGCACCATCAACTTTTTCACCATATATGCTATGCACCCATTTTGTCTTCAGCAAGTGTTGGGAAGGTGAGCATCACAGAATGCCAGGTTATTAGAACAAAGTGTTCTTGCATTTAAGGAGTATTTAAATAGAGGCCCAAATGTGTGTCTGCTACCTCGATACTTAACATATAAAGATATGTACACGAATCTATTTCCCTATCATTATATATAAATATATTTATATATGTACATGCCTGTATTTAGACTTCTGTAAATGTCCTTTGCCCCTAGTTATTTCATCTATTTTCTTATGCCCTAGAAGCCCTAGTGGCACAGTGCTTGGGCTGCAATCTACATGGTTGGTAGTTCAAAACCTCCAGCAGTTCCATGGTAGAAAGACTGCAGTTTTATTCCTGTAAACAGTCTCGGCTGATGGCTGTTTGCTTGTTGGTTTGTTTTGCTCCCCTCATGGATGATGCTCTTGATGTCATCCCACAGCTCTTCGGGTCTTCTGTCATAAGTGTTCAATGCAGCAAATCTGTTCTTGAGATGTTCTTGAAATTCAGATGAGATAGACTCAAGGTCATGTTTTGGCTCTCGTGGACTTGTTTTAATTTTCTTCAACTTCAATCTAAGTTTATATATGAGCAATTGATAGGTCCACAGTCAGCCCCTAGTCTGTCTTAGGCTGCTTATTTCGAGCTTCCCCATTGTCCTTTCCTACAGATATAGTCAACTTGATTTTTGTGTATTCCATCTGGAGAAGTCCACATGCTTAGTCACCTTTTGTGTTGTTGGGGGAAAAAAAGGTATTTGTGATGAAGAAGTCATTGATCTTGCAAAATTCTATTATGCAATCTCTGGCTTTGTTTCTATCACCATGGCCATTTTTTCAACTATTGTTTCTTCCTTTTTGTTTCCAACTTTTGTATTTCAATTGCCAATAATTAATGATACATCTTGATTGCACATTAGATATATTTAGGCATTGGGAGAATTCATTTTTTTCATCACTAGTTTTTTTGGTTGTACATCAGTTTAAATAATAGTTGTATTGATTGGATTTTTCTTAAAGGTGGAGATAGATATAATTCTATCACAGACCGTATCATGCTTCAAGATAGACTGTGGAATGTCCTTTTTGAAGATGAATACAACATCATTCTTCTTGATTATTTCATTCCCCACATAGTAAACAATACTTTTCTGATTCAAAATGGCCTAAACCAGTCCATTTCAGCTCACTGATGCATTTCCATTTCAATTTATACAACTTCCAATTTTCTTAGATTCATACTTTGTACATTTCAAGTTCCGGTCATTAATGGGTGTTTGCAGCTCTTTCTTCTCGTTTTGAGTTACACCCTGTCAGCAAATGAAAGTACTGAAGACTGCTCCCACTAACTTGACTCCATCCACATTGCAGGGTCGGCTCAACTCTGAGAAGGCAGCTCTTCCTCAGTCATATTTCTGGTGTCTTCCAACCTGAGGGCCCCATCTTCTGGCACCATCGCTCACAAGTTCTGCGTCTGCTCCTGAGGTTTTCAGTATCTGACAATGTTGCCTTCCAACCGTGACATTTTCAGTGGCTAGTTCCTCAGAAGTGAACAACCTACTCCTCGTTGGTATCCCTTCATATGGAGACTAGTTATGCATTGTGGAGTTGCTAGATGGTGCAAACAGTTAGTGTGCTCGCTGATAACCAAAAGGTGAGAGATTCGAGTCCACCCAGCAACACCTTGGAAGAAATGCATGCCAATATACATCCCAAAAGCCAACCACTAAAAACCATATGGAGCACAATTATAATCCAGCACAGGGTGAACCTGAGTCAGAATCACTCGGACAGCAGCTAGTTTTGACATAGCAATGCATTGGACTGCTAATCATATGCCATTCACTCCTCAGGAAAGAGATGAGACCTTCTACTCTTGTGAAGAGTTAGGGTCTTAGAAACCTACAGGGGAAGTCCTTTCCCATCCAGTCAGGTTGCTTTGAGTAAGAGTGAACTCCCCAGCAGTGAGTGTAGTACTAAAAAAATAAAAGCAAGCTCACCTGTATAAATATCATACCTCATAACCTTCTAATAATTTTTCATGGTTATGAACCATGCCTTAACTATGGTTATTTCCTTCATTTAGCATTTACAAGTTGATCTTCCTACATTCCTATTTCTAGTTTATGTTTCTACTTCCACTTGTTTCACTGCTCTTTCATTTTATTGTATTTCTTGCAGGGTCTTTGGGTTTTTTTTACTTATAAATTCACATTTTTTTTCATTACAACAAGATGCAGCTATCAGCCCTCTTCATTATACCTTCTAATCTAGACATGCCCAGGCATTCACACCTTTAAAGACTTATTTCATAATAAATTCTTTCCTTTTATTTCTCCTTTATATTAGGCTTAGGTTATTATATTGATTTTTGAAAGTGTGTGTGAAGATGAATTATATAATTGATGGCTTTCATTTCAGTACCGTGAAAGAGCCACAGTAAAGCATTTGTTATGAAAAGATCTGAGAGGAGTGAAGCCAGGTTGTGCAGAGAAAGATGCAGTGACACTGAATGTAGAATAAAGAGCTTTATATCGAGAAGTAATTATTAAGCAAGCATCCCAGCCCATCCAACTGGAGTCCATAAGTCTGATACTAGCCCATAGGTCCCTCTTTAGAGTCATGTAGTTGTGTGGCAATACAAATGCAAAATGGTGATCTGGGGAACAGAAAGATCATGAGACAGGGTTGCGGAGTTTTCATGAATCCAAAATCAGTGATAACATAGCAGAGAACTTCTGAAAATGATCCAATAGAAAGGGTACAGCTCTCAATAGAATGCTGTTCTGTGAGTGCCGTAGGTTGGAAGTCACTTAATATACATGGTGGACAGAACAATGGACGCAAGCATCCTGCTGATAAAGGTGGGACAGGACCCAGCCATCTCTCATTCTGCTATGCAGAAAGATGCCCTGGGCCAGAGCCAGGTTGAGAACAGTGAAGGATACCGCCACGATGTTAGAATTTTATAGACTGTGCAGAGTCCAGGCATTGACTCAAGAGAAACATAACTTTCTTTCTGGTTTTCTCTGAGTCCAGGGCAAATGTAGCTATTACTGCATGCCCTGCTACCTGGCATCAGGTATTAATTCAAGCTTGTGTCACTGTCTCTAGCACCGTAAGAGATGACAGCCTAACAGCACAATTAACAATGGTAGCAGCATATCATTGGAAAGTGACAATGAGCTAAAGCATCTAACTCCTAATGGCCTGACTTGCTGAATGGCTTATCACTTTTCTGTGGAATGGGCACAAATATGGATCTCTTCCAGTTGGTTGGCCACGTAGCTGTCTTTCACGTTTCCTGGCATTCAGAGTGAATGCCCTGAGTGCTGCATCTGATTGTTGAAGCATTTTAGTTGCATCTCCCCAATTCCTGGGAAAGCCAGAGTCTTTGGCAATGCCTTCAGTGCAGCTTAAATTTCTTCGACCCTTCAGTTCTTGATCAGATGATATTTCTTGAACCACTGCGATGTCAAACAATTCTTTGTGGCAGAGTAACTCTGTGCATTCCTTCCATCTTCTTTGGGAGCCTTGTTCAACATTTGTCCATAGAACTCTTCTATTTACAACGTGACCTTTTTCTTCAGTGCTTTCAGTTTGAGAAATGTTGAGCATGTTCTTCCCTGTTAGCTTTCTCACTCTAACTCGAGTTTGCGCATATCCTCATCATCCTCTCCATTTTGTCCTCTACAGTCGCTATGAGTTGAAATCAACTCAATGGCCACGAGTCTGAGTCTCTTATCTTCTCAAACTGCCCTCTAAGACCTTTTCAGTTCAGTCTTTCCCTGCATCATTGCTTCCAGATGCTTTAGCTCCTTGACATTCAGAGCCAAGCTTTAGAAGTCTCCTCTGACATCCAGTTTGGTTTCTTTTCTTTCTTTGCTGCCTTTCTAGTGACTTTTTTCTTTTTCATGAAAGATGTTCTTGAAGCCATCCCACAACTCCTCTGGTGTTCTGTCATCGGTTTCCCTGGTGTGAGGATTGACAGCCTTGGAAACCCCCGGGGTGGTTCCACTCTGTCCTATGTAGGGTCACAATGAGTCAAAAGCGACTGGGGAGAGGGGGTTGAGCAAAAGGTCTGTTGTTTTTATTTTTAAATATGTGTGAAGACAAAGGATATCGGTAAGAGTGGCTGGATGTGAATCATGACCACAAGAAAGGGGAAAGGTCATGTCCATAAAGGACAGTATTTGATAAGGTTTAGGGTTTGCTAAGAAAATTTCAAACAGAAGGACTTTGGAACTTGGGAAACAGAAAAACTCCCCAGGCCTACAGATTCGCCGAACAGAAATAGAAAATCTTGAAATTTAGGAGTCTTTCTTTCTTTCTTTCTTTCTTTCTTTCTTTCTTTCTTTCTTTCTTTCTTTCTTTCTTTCTTTTTGTGTGTGTGGCATCACTGCCCTGGTGGGAGTAGAAGCCCAGCCTTGAGAGCTACTGCTGGATTTGAACCGTCAACCCCCATGGACCACAGTCCCGCACACAACCACTGCACCACCCGGGCTCAGCAGAATGTTAAATATTCTAGTGAGTAATGTTAAAAGGTAAGCCTGGAACTATTTTGCAGCACTAGGGAAAACTAGCTTTTCTGTAGTGCTTTCATATAACTGTGCTCGATATCCAGGGTTCTCAAAGTATGTCACCAAATCAGTTGTACCAGCCTCATTTAGGAATTTATTACAACTAATGTCTCAGGCTCCACCTCAGACCCACTGTACCCAGTGAGTGATCTGTGTTGTAATAAAACCTCCAGGTGATTCTGATGCAAACATAGTGGCATGATTAAGAATCATTGCTCTCACTTGAGTGTTCCTTTTTTAAAAGTAACTGTTTAAATATTGAACTCCAAAATCCTTGACACATCAAACTATTTTAAAGAAAGAGTCTTCAAACCCACCCCCCATTATTAGGTCATCTAAAAACTTTAACAACCACTGATTGAAGTGATACCTGAATTTTGGTATCTTAGCTACCTTACACCACCTGAAGTGTGAGAATTGAGAGCACAACCTCTTGATTGAATAATTATATAATTTAAAATAATTGACTCTTATTCTCCTCCCCTCCCAAAATTTCCATGTTTCCATTCTCTTGAAGACAAGTGCCATTTCTATGGAAATCCTTCAGAAGCATTACCTATTCCATTTAGGGAGCCCGGGTGGTGCAAAGCATTCTGCAGTCTACTTAAGGACCACACCCAAAGGTGAACAGGGGTTGTCTCTGGGCATGTGAATTATGGATAATTTTATTCTTGTCTTTACATGTTTGTTTTAGCACAGTAGGATTTCAAAATTAAAGTTTTAAATTAAAATGTATATTTATTTCAATCATATTGACAGTTCTTATAATACTTATTACAATAAATTAAAATTTATTAAATAGAAAAATAATAGAATTCCCCTCCCCACATGGACTTTTTGGAAGTCCCTTAGTACTTTGCTTTAAATATTTTTTTGTTCACCCCCCCACTTTAAATATTTTTAAAATTAAGATAAGCATATGACCTTCCATCCAACCTAGAAGAAACTCATCATCTATAATGGCTAGAGTTTGCATTCCTCAGGGAAGAGCTGTTTGTTTATTTTCAATGGACACAGAAAGCATTTTCAATCAGCAGAATTGAGCAGAGGCATTTTTCCCATTACCTTTTTTCCTTCTGACATGTCACAAAGGACTAACTATATTAGATGGGAATCAGGTGGGACTTATTCTAGGAAAGAAATCAAATAGATTTATTTTATTGCCACAATTTTGATTGGTTTTCATGTTTAAAAGTTTCCTACTCTAAATAAAGAATCTGCTTTAGAATCTCCGCCCCCCCCCTCCCCCAGAAACTCCATCTATAACACTTAGAACCACTGTATATAATCCCGTGTCATGGTTAATGGTCCTGAGTCGCATGGGCTGTTACTCTCTTTGGTTGATTGGCAGTTTGTGTGTGATGAAAGGGGATTTGTATTTTAGCTACTCACTGTTTGTGGCAGTGGCTGGGATGGAAGTATTTTGCTGTTGGTTTTTTATTCCTCGCTTGGATTCTTTGAGATGTGTTGCTTTAACATAGATCGATTGTTTTCACTTTAAAATGGGTTTCCTTTAGCTTTCTCTTAGGTACTTCCTGTGAATTTTATGAGTCTCCATTATTATTATTGTCGTAGTTGTCATTTCTGAACTCATTGAACCATGGTCTTTTATGGATTTGACGTCTACGAGACTAGTGAGCTGGAAGAAAACTTGGGCATTCTATAATTTCCTACCCAGATAATGACTCTGCACATAGTGATGCTAGACTAACTTTGTAATACTAAATATGGTCTTCTTTCTTGGCTTCATTTCTGTCATTTCCCATATGCTGTTCTATTGTTCTACCACTGTGGTTTAGGAAAGGAAGCACAGAATTAGAATCGAATGTCCTGGATTAATTCCAGGTTCTGCCACTGACTGATCCTGTGAATCATGTAACTTCTTTGAGTGTCACAACCTTCTTCCCAACCTACAGAGCTTACCTTTGTGAAGTAATCTCTATGGCCTTCCCTCCACCAGTTTGGTGGTCAACAGAAATTCTGAGATAGGGATACAAATTGATGCGTGGCTATGCTTTAGTGGCATTAGGCATAGACAGAGTCTCTCAGAGGAACACTTCAGTGGTGCAAAAAAGTGAAAATGCACTTGGCTGTGAATCAAAAGATTGGACATTAGAGCCCACCCAGAATCACCTTGGATGAAGGACCTGACAATTTACTTCCAAAAAAAACCAAAACAAAACAAAAAACAGCCACGCGGGGGCGGGGCGGGCAGGGGGAGGAGCAGCCACTGAACTCGCAGCACATTGGGTTGCCGTAAATCAAAACTGACTGGCTGGCAACTGAATGCTTTTGTTTCTTTTAGTTTTGTGGAGCTGAACAAAGTCGTGCAAGGTGAGAAACAAGTATACTAAATGTTTAGTGAAAACAAATGCAGAGAAATCTCTAGGAGTCTGACAAGTTAGACAGCACCAGGTCCAAATCTCAGGGCAACTAAGCAAAGGTAATGTAGTTATACAATCGTTTGTCAATTTGAAAGGATTAGAGTGAAGGGGCGGGATCTAGCCTGTCAATCAGGTCATGTCCTTCTCCTGAGGATTCTGGGAATTCCAATATTCCTCCTTGGAGGTGGGAGACACTCTCTCTCTGCTCACTCCCTGGGAGGCACTGCAGCTGACAAGACACAAGGAACTAGGCTAGTGCCCTGTGCTGGAGGAGCCACGTGGAGACCCCTGCAAATGCTGAGATGCTTACAAGGGTGGATCCACAAGACTTCTCACCCACTGGCCTGTGATCTTCCTGCATTCGGCATCATTGCATGTGTTCTGTGAGTCTGAAATGGACTTTAGAGATCAGTATTGGACATATGAGCTAATATCGGACTCATGAACTTGATCTGGATGGGACTGGGATGTTTTCTCAATAGTCAGTTGGTCCTCTCTGAATTTGTTTCTCTAATCTACCTGAGATAATATGTTGAGGCCAATAACATGGGCATTTGAACTGGGTTGATTAGTAATCATGCAAAAATTCAGGAAAGATGCAGTTTAGTGGTTAGTCTAATTTCATTGGGTTTTTCCCTTAATTACTGAAGTATTGGTCCACTAGTGTATACTTCATTTGCTTTCTATTATCTTTAAATATATGTATATATCCCAATGCTAAGAAATTGTTGTAAATCAACCATAGCTACTACATTAGAAAACGGCATTCCATCAAAAGTGTACCTGGTATAAGAATGAGAAAATTCCCATGATCTAAATAATTCAATATATCTGCGACAGACATAGTCCATCAGTTTATTCATATACATACAGAACTTAGCAAATAAAGGATATGTGTTTTATAAGGATGGCACAATGGTGAATGGTGCTAAATCTTATAAAGCAATCAAGCTATGAAAGCTTGGTTAATTTTATGTGTTTTCCATGATGGTTTTTTTTGTGTGTGTGAGTGTTTTTGGAAACATATCTATCTCCTCTTGGAAGGAAAAATGGTAATATCTACTTTGTTTTTAAAAAGACAAGATTAAAGCACTTCTTTACTTTATGTGAAAAAGAGGTATTATCATCTCTTCTAAGAGCTGCCAAAGGCGTTTTATATTATTCATAGACTGATTGAGCTATCTAACAATAACAACAACATTCAATGACTCAAGAAATACTTATTGAACATTTCATATACTATAGTAAGCTCGAAAGATTCAAATTTATCAATAAGACATAAATTCCTATCCTCAACATAAAATCTATTAAAAATTCTGCTATGCTTTATTATTAAGACATAATTCCTGGGGCTGAGCCCCAGTGGCACAAGTGGTTGAGTGCAGGACTTCGGCCCGGGGGCTTAGTGGTTCAAATCCAGTGGCAGCTCTCAGAAGTAGTGCTGGGTATCTCCCACAACCACCAGAGGGCAGTGATGCCCCCCCAAAGATAAATTCCTATCCCAACTGTAAAGAATTTTACAATATTACCTCCTACCTTAAACCAATAAAAAAGATTACAATCATTTCTTTCCAAATTCAATCTGTGATCTATGCAACAGAGATATAGTGACCATGGGGGGAAATAATTCTATCCAACTGCCAGTCACACTTAAAAAAGACAATGCATTGTGTCTCACATGTTTTTTAAAAGACTATGACCTCTTTTGTTCTCTTTTCCTGTTTTATAGACTATAACACACACAAAGAAAAATACAAAAACACAGTTGCACAGCCCACCTCATCAGAAAAGGGGCAGTATCCCAATTAAATCCCTAGGTGGTCCCCTTTTGTATTTTTCACACTTTTAAAGCTATTTGTTTTAAGTATGAACTTTAAAAATAAATTTAAGGTACAGTCAAGAACAATTATTTGATATAAATACACTAATACCCCAAGTTACGGATGTCCAAAATGCCAGATAATTCATACAACATTGGTCTTTACTATCCTATAAATGTATATGTAGTGAATGATGAAGGCAGCATCCAAAGAAGGTGGAAGGAATGTGCAGAGTTACTGTATCAAGAAGAATTGGTAACATCCAACCATTTTAAGAGTAATGTGAGATCAAGAACAGAAGACATTGAAGGCAGAAGACCAAGGTGCACTGAGGGCATCTTCTCATTGAAGGTAAGTCTCCAGGAATTAACAAAATACGAGTTGAAATATTTCAGCCAACCGATGTAAATTCTGGACTGAAGCAAATTCCTGGAGGCCCAAAGTGTCGTGTTATGTAGTTCACCAGTCTCCGAGGGAACGAACACATGCTGGTCCCAGTACTAATGGAATCTGCCTGATGATATGTCCAGAGGAAGCTGGTGATCAGCAATAGCACTGAGGAACCGCCAGTGTAGAAATGGGGACAATCCTGAAAGGATCATGTAAAACATATCAGGCCTTCGTTGCCAATCATGTAAGTGCAGAGCGGGTCAGTGATGATTTGGATGGGGCACTGGGATAAAAGATTGCCTTTCCTGAGATCATCTAATCCTCTGTAGCATTCAACTGGGGTACACCAGGACACCATGAACTGGGAGTCGAGAAAAGCACAGAAATGGATGCCTCTGGGGATTCATTTACTGAGAAAGAGCCAAGAATTAAATATGCAGAACCTTCTGAGAGATGACAGCGTGGAGAGATATGTTACAAAAACATGTAAAAAGCCAAGAAGAAAGAGAATGCATTTTGCCCAGAGCTAAGAATAATAAGATTAAATAAAATTAAGAACTGGGGAGAAAATACAGTGGAAAGTATTTAAATAGCATCATCAGAGCACCTTATGACTTGCCTTTACAGGCTACTGGGTCACTTAAAAGCCATGTTTTCCTTGTACCAGTGAGTGTCATGGGATAGTGCTCTTCCTCAAGGCCCTTAGTCTAGGAGAGTGGTTCTTAACCTTCCTAGTGTTGCAACCTTCTCTTTCAGTTCCTCATATTGTGGTGTTCTCACCAACCATAAAATTGTTTTCATTGCTACTTCATAATTGTAATTTTGCTACTGTTAAGAATCATCATGTAAATACCTGAAATGCAGGAAGTATTTCCATTGTTACAAACTGAACATAATTAAAGCATAGCAATTCATCACAAAACAATATGTGTTAAATGTTGTGAAATATTTATTTCTAATGACAAATCAATGAAATTTTGTATTGAAGCATGGTGTAGCTTGGGTAACAGCCTTCAAACAGGTTCTCATATGTGGGGGTATCTGCATAGGGGTGGACCCACCTGGAGACGATAGAGGAGTGGTATCTTGGTCCATGACACCATTGGAAGTATGTGTTTTCTGATGGTCCTAGACAACCCCTGTGGAAAGGTTTTTTGACCCCCAAAGGGATCTCAACCCATAGGTTGAGAAGCGCTGGTCTAGGAGCAATGTGAGCTGCAATTCCTTCAGTAATCGCTGTTAGCTGGCACTGAGCCCCCTACTCATGCACAGCTCTAGCCATAAGAGAATTGGACTGTGATACCCCACAGGGTTTCCACGGGCTGATTTGGGGCAGTCGATCACCAGCCCGTTCTGTCAGTCCATGTTCTCAGTACCAGGGCCAGAGAATATCATGGAGAAGAAGATACTGCTGGAGAAGAATGTCGAAAGGACCCTGGACCCAGCTCAAGGGACAGCCCGAGCTGATCCATCTTGGGAGACATGCGGTCAGAGTGCTCCTTGGAGGCAAGGCTGCTTCTTACTTCCTTTGAACATATTTTCAGGAGCGACTAATCCCTGGAGGCATCATGCCTGGTAAAGTGCAGGGGCAGTCATGGAGAGGAAGACCCGCAACCAGATGGATTGACAGTGTGTCTGTAACAACCACCTCCGACCTGGGAGTAATCGTAAGGATGGTGCAGTGTTTCCTTTTGTCGGGCATAGGGTTGCTCTGGGTTGAAGCAAACTCAATGGCTCTACCATTTTCCCCCTTTAAACTCTGCCAAAACGTTTCAGCCTCCACATGCAGCAGGGTGGTGCCTGCAGTGAAGGACATGGTCCATGAACCACTCAGGGAAGGCAAGATCTCTGTCCCTGGCCCCCCTTGTCCCCTAAGTCATAAAGCAATGAGAACTAGTCTAAGCCTACTGCCATTCAGCCAATTCTGACTCAGAGTGATTCTATTATAGAAGTTCTTATACTGTACTTTGGCTCGGCGTACTGACGGGATAAATATGGTGAAAGGATACAACAACATACAGTAGGAGCAGAATAAATTGTCTGTTGGCTGTAGGTTTAAATTTTTACAGAAAATGCCAAACTGTATTTCTTATATTTCCACTAGCAATGTAGGAAGATTCCAGTTTCTTCACACCTTCTCAATAGATGCTACTGTCTGTCTTTTCATTATAGTATCATTGTGGGTAAAAAGTGGTATCTCACTGTGATTTTTATTTTTTTTTATTTCCCTGAAGATGAAGCTCTATGCTTTCAAAAAGACAACAATCTCCAAAATCAATTACCATATGATCCATATTTTTTTAACTCCTAGGTATATACCCAACGGATTTGAAAGCAGGAACTCAAAGAGATAGTTTGTACACCATGTTTCATTTGCAGCAGTCTTAACAATCACCAAAATGTACAGACAACCTAAATGTCCATCAATAGATAAACACAATGTAGTATATACAATGACATACTACACAGTCAGTGAGAGAAATTAAGGCTTGGTACATGCTTCATATGGATAGAGTGTGAAGACAGTATGCTTAGTAAAATTTATGAATCACAAAATGGCAAGTATTGTTTGTCTTCATTTATATTAAAAAGACAAGAACAGGTAAATATAGAGAACAAAGTATATTAGTAGTTATCAGAGGGGAGAGAGAGGCAAATAAAGGTCATTGCTTATGGAGTTCTGAGTTTAAGTTTACAGTTATGGCAAATTCATGTTAAGAGTAGAATTGACAGCTGTCTACTATAAAGGCTTACATAAATTGTACATCAGTAAAAAGTTGAATTAATAAAATTCTGTGAGAGATATATTTACAAAAATAACTTTTCCCCACTACCCCCCGCCCCAAACACACACACACACACACACACACACACACACAATAGGATTTGTTCCTTGCTTTGAAGTTATACAGCCATAGTTTCATTAGACATCCCGGTTACTTGACCTAGTAAAGTGTTTAGTGTTTCTCTTCTATCTTATTTAGTTCCACAAGACCTAATATGTCTAACAATGTATTTGGGGTCTAATAGGTTTGCAAGATATGTTATATGTTACAATTAGTTTCTATTCACTTGAAACAGCAAAGGAAGAAGAATAATCAGGAATTGGAAGAGGAGATCAAATATAGAGTTAATTGCCTCCATGAGCAACTGCCTCCTTTGCCATGAAACCAGAGAGACTGGATGGTGCTCAGCTACCATTCTTGGACAGTTTGACAAAAAATTCTACCAAATTCCAGAGAGAAAAAAAGAGAAAATTCAGAGCAGAATTTCAAATTTTCATGGAATCTAGGTATTTGGGTATCATGGAGGCAGAGTGAGTCCCTGAAACTATTGCCCTAAGATACTTTAAACCTCAAACCAAAATGATCCCCTGAAATCGTCCTAAAATCAAACCAAATGGTTTCACTCAACAAGAAAAAGAACGTCTGTTCTGATCACTGCACTCTGAAGATCTACCCAGACGGCATCAAACGACAACTTAACAGAAAGCAGGGGCCAGTGCGTGTGTTCATGGGGAAGAAAGAACTTTCAAGTGGAGAGTGGATGTGCTAGCACAACTTGAAGAATCTAAGCAATATCGCTGAATTGCACATTTAGAAACAGTTGAACTGATGTGCATATTCTCAACAATAAAGATAAAATATAACTCACACTAGGGTACAAGCTGTATGTGTGTGTACATCGAGGTCAGCATCATTAATGCCTTACCTCATAAACATCACGAATTCCTTGCCTAATAATAGTCTTTTTTATCCTACTCCACACATACATCCATTGTGTCAAGCACAATTGTACATTTATTGCCATCATTGTTCTCAAACCATCTTCTTTTTTTTTTTTTAATTTTGTGGGCATCACTGCTCTCCGATAGTGGTAGTAGGAGGCCCAGCCCCACAGCTGGAATTGAGCCTCCATCCTCCATCCCCGTGGGCCGCAGTCCCGCGCACAACCACTACGCCACCGGGGCTCAGCCCTCAAACCATCTTCTTTCTACTTGACTCCTTGGTTCCAGCTCCTCATTTTCCCCATCCCTCATGAACCTTTGATAATGTTAAAATCACTATTATTTTGTCATGTCTTACACTGACTGATGTCTCCCTTCACCCACTTTTCTATTGTCCATCCCCCAGGGAGGGGGCTATATATAGATCCTTGTGATCCACCCCCCCTTTCAACAATAGTCTTTTTAAAGAGCTAAAAATATATGGAGTAACCATGAAGAATACTAATTGGCTGGGTTCATTTTATATGAGCTTTTTCCAATGCAAATTGTGATAAAATTAGTTACTGTCTTTCCCAAGAGCGTGTACTTTAAAAATGTAAAGTCTCTCCCGTAAGCCACATTGTGGACCTATAAATAGAGTTCTTAATTAAAAAAAAAACAGGTGCTTTCTCAACAAATTAAACGCATTAAATTCAAATCCCCTTTAAAAAGAAAAAAAAAAGTTTCCAAGAACATATAAAAATAGCCTAAACAGATGAACAAATATTCAGTGTCACTGGTAATCAAAGAATTGTAAATTAAAATGAGATACTACTGTTACAATCCAAATTGGCTTTGCTGTGTGCCTGTATAGTACAGACACACACATCCAATTAGGAATATAGACCATATCTTGCTTTTTATTAAAGGACCTAATACAACCAGGTTAGATTAGATGGACACACCCAGCCCTGCTAGTTAATGTGGACTTTGATTCAATCTTACAAGAAAGTAATTTGTGCATACCCATCCTGTAGTCTTAAGGTCCCCTGGTGGCACTGGGGACTAGGCATTGCAAGATCAGCAGTTCACACTCCCAAGCCACTCTGAGGGAGACAGATGAGGATGTCTGCTTTTGTAAAGATTTACAGGCTATAAAGGGTAACTATGACTCAGTGCTAGTGGATTTGGATTTGGGGTTTTGCAGGTGTTTGTCCTGTGGTCTTGTCCCAAACCCAAACCAAACTCACTACCATCAAGTCAATTCTGACTCGAGCATCCTGTAGGACAGAGTAGAAATGCTCGTGGAGGTTTCTGAGATTATAAACCACTATGGGGTCTTCGTGCACGAAGAAAGCTGAACATTGAATAAGGAAGACCAAAGAAGGGTTGAGGCATCTGAAGTTTAGTACGGGTGGAGAAAATTGAAAATACCATGGACTGCTAAAACAGCAAACGAATCTGTCCTGGAAGAAGTACAGCCAGAATGCTCCTTAGAGGCATAGATGGTGAGCATTGCAGAGGTCCTCAAACTTTTTCAACAGGGAGCCAGTTCACTGTGCCTCAGACCACTGGGGGACTGGACTACAGTTTAAAGAAAAATCTGTGAACAAATTCACTGTGGTCCCGGGATGAGTTGGCTGCTAAGCAGGACAGGCAGAGGCGGCAAAAACACCCGGATTGGATAAATGTCCTCAGCGGGCCGCAATACTTTGGACATGGTGTCAAGAGAGACCAGTCCCTGAAAAAGGGCATAATGGTAGGTGAAGTAGAGGGACACCAAAAAAAGAGGAAGGTTCACAGTGAGCTGGATTGTGGCAAACAGTGGGCTGAGTCATAGGAACAACTGTGAGCATGGTGCAAGGCCAGGCTGTGTTTTGTGTTTTTTGTGCATAGGGTTTCCATGGGTTGAAACCAACCAATAATTCCTAACAACCACATGGATGCAGATGGCCTCATCTTTCTTCCATGGCTTGAACCCTGGCCTTTGAGTTATCATCCCAATCCTCAGCTGCTAAAGGTACAGGATCTCCTGGTGGGCTTAAAGGCCTTTAAAGAATCAAATTGGAGGCCTGAGCCCCGATGGCATAGTGGTTGTGTGCGGGACTGCGCCCACTGGGTTGGCAGTTCAAATCCAGTAGCAGCTCTCCAGGAACAAGGCTGGGCCTCCAACTTCCACCAAAAGGCAGTGGTGCCCCCCCCCCAAAAAAAAGAATGAAATTTTAATGACTGTATACTGTTCCATCAAATGTTTCTATCAAGTTAGTTAATCACTCTGCCATTTTAAGTACATATTTAGATTTGTTCTAGATTTCACTATTATAAAGTAACACTTAATGAACCTGCATGCATAATTTTTAGAACATCTTTGATTACATTTTTCAGATAAAGTTTTAGAAGAGTAGATTAAGAGGTATAGTAATATTTAAGCTAATGCTTTTTAAATCAAAGGAGTTCGGGGGAGGGGTGCAACAGTTATATCCTTAGCTGCTAACCCAAATGGATTTGGTGGTTCAAATCCATCCACAGAGAGAGACTTAGAGATCTGCTTAGAGATCCAGGCACATCTACTCTCTCTCTCACAGGGTTGCAATTAAGGTGAAATTGATTGAAAAGCACTGAACAATAATAATAACAAGTTTTAAACAATACTACTGGTTGTCTGCTAGGCTAGACTACACACAGTGATATGCCAGGGATTTTTGTTCATTGGCGCCGGCAGCTACAGAAGAAGCTTTCAGCTTAGATATGACCCGCAGATTTGAGCAGGTCTGGACTAACACACTTCTACCATTATGTGAGTCATTTCTTGCTACAAATCTCTCTATATGTACATAGGTAAGCATCACTGGGTTTGCTTCTCTAGAAAAAAATCAAACCCAACACAACCCTCTTCGAGGTGCATTAACACAGTGACTATTAAATTGGCCTCAGCTATAGCAATGATTATGAGTGTAGCCCGGGACCCGGCAGTGTTTTGTTCATAGTCGGGTTGCTATGAATTAAACCTGACCTGAATGCAAATAACATCCTTTTGTCCTGGGAAGCAAAGTTGTACGATTTGAAGGCTTCTCCTTATTCCTATAGCTGCAGGGAGTGATGAATAAGCAGCAGGATGTGCACAGGCTGTTGGATACCAAGCTGAATGAACCCAAGATCGACAGTCTGCTGATGGTTCCTGGCACCAGCACGTAATATAACAGGAGGTTCAGAACCCAGATGCAGGATTCAAGGGCAGCAGTAGAAGTCCACACACTGTTGATTTATCAGAACAGTAGGCCACAGCCTGAAGAAAACCTCCCTCAATCACATCAAGGCTGTGACCAGACCAAGGAGGTCTCTTCTCCCCCACAACTGGTTGGCTCTGCACAAAAGATCCCTACATGGAATTGACCACAGTGTTAGATCACATAATGGGGGAAATTTGGCCCACCCGAGTTGACACAAAGCCTAACTATCACAAAGGTCTCTTCTTTCTCTCTCTCTACTTCACCAAGCATGATGTCCTTCTCTAAGGTCCCTCCTGGTAATATGTCCCATAGACAAGGTCTTGACATCCTCCCTTCTCAACATCCCCATTACTCAGGAGAATTCTGGTTATACTTCTTCCAGACCAGAGCTATTCATTTTTCTGACCACCAATGGTATATTGAACACCATAATTCAATGACATCCATTCTTTTCAGGTCTCCTTTATTCATTGTCCAGTTTCCATAGCCACATCAGATGATATAAAACACCATGGGTCAGGCACACCTTATAGTGACATCTTAGCCACTTTGTTCTATTAATCTGGTATTCCATGATGCTCACTGGCCCAATATGATCACTGGAGTCAAATAGGTGCATAAGCCAAGGTGGTGAAGAAAACCGATGGCAGCCAGCTATCAAAGGATATAGAGTCTGGGATCTCAAAGCCTGAAGAAAAACAAATGGCTAGCTTCTCATCTAGCTGAGAAGTACCCAAGCCCACATGGAAGAAGTACACCAGCCAGTATGGCCACAAGGTATCGAAAGTATCAGCTCTCAGGCATCACACAGGGAAAAAAACACCGTATCACTGTGTGCACACCTTCCTGAGATGATCACTGAGGACATGTGGGGCATGAGCAAGAGTGGTGAAGATAGCAGATGGTACCCGGCTTGCAAAAGATAAAGTGTCTGAGATCTTAAAGGTCTGAGGGTGAACAAGCAGTCACATAGCTCAGGAACAACAGAGTCCATAGAAGAAGCACATCAGCCTGTGCAGCCATGAGGTGTGGAAAGAATCAAGTATTAGGCATCAAAGAACACAAATCATATCACTATGTGCCCACCCTCCCAACATGATCACTGAGGGCAAAAGGGTGCAGAGGCAGACAGAGCAGAGGAAGCCAATGGAGCCTAGCCACCAAATGATAAAATATCTGGGGTCTTAAAGACTTGAAGGTGAACAAGTGGCCATCTAGCACAGAAGCAGCAAAGCCCACATGGAAGGAGCACACCAGCCTGTGTGATCATGAGGAGTCGAAGAGAGCAGTTATCACGCATCAAAGAACAAGAATCACATGCCTACAAATGAGGGGGAGAGCAGGGTGGGGACCCAAGGCCCATTTGCGGGCAGTTGGACGCCCCATGGAGTCACAGGGAGGAGATGGGCCAGTCAAGGTGTAGTGAGGTAGCGATGAAGCACACAACTTTTCTCTAGTTCCTGAAAGCTTCCTCCCCCCAACTATCATGGTCTCAATTCTACCTTTCAGCTGGACTGGAGGAGGTACACTGGTACCTCCAGAGATGGGGACTGGTAATGCAGGGAACCCAGGACGGATGAATCCTTCGGGGCCAGTGGTAAGAGTGGAGTTACTGTATGGCTGGAGGGAAGGTTGGGTAGAGAGAGGGAGCCAATTACAAGGAGCTACACATAACCTCCTATCTGGAGGACGGACATCAGAGGAGTGGGCAAGGGGAGATGGCGGGCAGTGTACGACATGACAAAACAATAATAATTTATAAAGTATTGAGGGTTGGTGGGGGAGGGTGAAGCAAGGATAGAGGGGAAAGGATGATTAGCTAAGATCAAGGGCTCAGTGGAAAAGCAGATATTTGGAGAATGATGACAGCAGCAGGCATGTGAAGGTGCTTGGCACAGTATATGTATTTATGTATTGTGAAAAGTGATGAACAAGTCCCCGATAACATGATTTTTTTTGGGGGGGGGGGCATCACTGCTCTCCAGTGGTGAGAGTAGGAGGCCCAGCCCCACTGCTGGAATTGAACCTCCAACCCAGTGAGCCGCAGTCCCGCGACAACCACTACGCCACCGGGGCTCAGCCCAACATGATTTTTTTAAAGCGATGTTTTAGCTTTAACACTAATGAAATGTAAAGCTGATTTTCTCAATTAAATGTGTCCTTTGATTTCTTGATGGCTGCTTCCATGAACCTTGACCATGGATCCAAATAAAATTAAATCCTTGATAAACTCAATCTTTTTTACATTTGTCATGATATTGCTTACTGGCCCTATTGACAGAATTTTTGTTTTTGTTTTTTATGTTCAGGTGAAATTCATACTTAAAGTCTTTGACATTATGATCTAACAATCACCTTTTGGTCTATGTAACAGATTCCACATGAACACAATGAAGTGTTCTGGAATTTCTACTTGTGTTAGTCCAGGTACACTAGAGAAGCAAATTCATAAACACACATATCTATATAAGGAAGAGGCTTATATACAAGAGGAATGGAACATTGAGAAAGCAGTCCAACCCAGTCCAGTCCAAGTCCAATATCAGTCCATCTGTTTGATACCAATCCATTAATCCTCTTCAGACTCACACAGCACATGCAATGATGCCAGGACCATCACAGGCCAGTGGGTGCAGAATCTTGTGCTCCCAGTAGCGTTAAGAGCATCTCAGCGCTGGTAGGGGTCTCTCTGTGGCCTCTCAAGCATCTCAGCACTGGCAGGAGTCTCCACATGACTTCTCTGGCCCCAGAGGTTTGGTTCCATCAGGATAAGCCCATGTGGTTTCTCCAGCGTCTCCAGGACTCAGGGTCTATCAGCATGCTGCCATGTTATCCTGTCAGTCGAGGGACTGAGTTCTGTGTCTTGTCAGCAGAGTGTCCTCAAGTGCCTGAGTCGATAGTGTCTCGTTTCCAGCACTGCATGGTTCTTAAAATATCTCAACTGGCAAGTCTATCAAATTCCTGGAGCCTTGCTTGTTTTACCAATGCCTTTATGGAAGTTTGGACTTCTTTCTCCAAAGACACTGGTTCTTGGTCATATGCTCCCTCCTGAAGGAGTAAGACGCCAGCCAATTATTTTTGACACCGTGACTCTGGTATTCCTTCTTTCTTCTTTGGATGCTTCCTGCACCATTCAGGATGCCCGCGATCTCTTTCCCCATCTCAACTTGAGGCTTGAATTTTGTCTTTTCTTTCACTTTAATACATAGCTAGTATGTTCTTCCCAGTGAGTCTTCTAACTCCAAATATTTGCCCATTTTATTATAATGCTTTACTTTGGCTTCTCCAAAATAAAAGCCGGACTTTAAATTTTTCTGCTCAGTCCTTTTACGATATCATTTCTTCCATTCCCTTAAGCTACTCTACATCCAGCAGCAAGTTTGGGGGTCTTTTCTGACGTCATTTTGATCTTTTTGTTCTAATGGCCTTTCTTTTCCTGTTGTCTTTGATGTCACACCACAGCTTGCCTCTCTGCCCTACGATAGTTATTTACTAAATTAATAACTGAGTAGCATTCACATACTTACAAATTTGGCACTTGCCCTTATAAATTTCTAAGGAGACGTCCACCTGTCTTTTTAAGGAAGGCTCACTGGTATATCATCAAGATCTGCCAAATATTGGTATAAAGTTTGGACAGGTTCAAGGAATCATTAATAGAGAGGATTGCAGTAGACAGTTGCTGAAGACACCCCTACAGATGGCTGCTTCAACCTGTTCTCATTTTTCCCTGCATCTGTGGAGAGTTGCATTCTAGATTCTCCCTTTCTCATTACGCAGGTGGCTTCCTTCCCTTTTGTTCTGGGTAGGTGTGTTAGTCCAAGTAGATGAGAGAAACAAACTCATAAACACACATATGCATATAAGGGAGAGGTTTACATACAAAAGGAATGGAACATTGAGAAAGCGTCCCAACCCAGTCCAGTCCAAGCCCACAAGTCAGATATTAGCCCATATGTCCAATAGCAGTCTATAATGTCTTCTTTGGATTCATGAGGCACATGCAATGACGCCAAGACAATCATAGGCCAGTGGGTGCAGAGTCTTGTGTTTCCATGGTGGTAGAAGCATCACAGCACTGGCAGAGGTCTTTATTTGGCTTTTCCAGCTTTAGAGGTTTGGTTCCATCAGGTTAAGCCCAGGTGGCTTCTCCTCTGGCTCCTCCAGGTTCCAGGACACATCAGCATTCTGCCATGCTGCCTTGTCAGTCCAGTGTCCCAAGGGACTGAGTCTGTATCTCTCACCTCCATGGGGAATATCACGAGGTTTCCCTGACTTCTCAGAGAAAGCCATGCCTACACAGAAGTCTGATGGGCTATCTCCAGATTGACACACTAGACTCCACCCCTACACTCTTAATCAAATTGGAGCTAGAGTCCTTGACTGCCAGAGCTGGAACTCAATTCCTGCTTCCCCTGCCTTCCTCTTCAGCTACTCTCTCATTTCGGTGGAGCACCTCCTGCATTTGCTTCCTTGAAAGGTTCATTGAGATCAATCTCTTGAGACTTGGAAAGTCTGAAAATAACTTTACCCTACATTCATATTTGCTTAATAGTTTGGCTAAAGTTAATGTGCTAGGTGGAAAATAATTGTCTTCTAGAATTTTGAAAGCATTTGGTTCAATGAATTCTAGCCTCCCAACGACAGTTAGAAGTAACATTCTGATTTTTGGTTTCTGTGATCTATGTTTTGTTACCAGAAGCTTATAAAACGCAACCATCATTGAAAGTACCTGAACATCGGAAAATGCAAAACATTGCTGAAAATAAAGAAATCCTAAAATGGGAGATATATATATATATCATATTCATGAATTAGAAGACTAACTTGCTGGCGCCCTCCCCCCTCACCAATGAATTCAGTACAATAAAAGTCCAGTTTTTGTAAACATGGACACATTTTGCTATAAAGCGACAATAGTCCAAATAGTGTGGCATTACTAATCATTAAGGAAATCATGAAGTGTCACTGCACTATTCCCAGAACACCAAAACCATACTCACTGCCGTCAAGTCCATTCTGACTCAAGAAGGCAGGCTAGGACTGTTCCCTGTGCATTTCAGAGACAGTAACTCTTTTTTTGCTTGTTTTGTTTTGTTTTTTTGTGGGCATCACTGTCCCCTGGTGGAAATAGGAGGCCCAGCCTTGCTCCTGGAGAGCTGCTGCTGAGTTTGAACCGCCAACCCTGTGGGCCACAGTCCTGCACACAACCAGTGAGCCACCAGGGCTCAGCCGAGACAGTAACTCTTTGTGGGAGTAAACATCTCATCTTTCTCCCAAGGGAGCAGCTAGTGGTTTTGAACTACTGACCTTGTGGTTAGCAAGTCAATATGTAACCACTATACCACCTAGGCCCTTCCTGGCCAACATTAAGGATTGACAGTTCTAAAAGAAGCAAAGCCACTGCAACTTTCATGTTTTCCTGGTAGGGATGCAAACAGGGTCAACCACCATGTAAACTAGTTTGACAGCTCCTTATGAAGTCAGACATGTCATTACTAGAGTGTATGGTCTGCTGTCCTTCTGTGGATTCCACCCTGTGAGGAGCAAACGTGTTGAACTGTGCTCCACAGCACTGACATGTGCCTGGCTGTAGATCGCCAGGTCTCTCCTCAGAAGCACCTCTGAGAGGGTGTGAACGGCGGGAGTGTCCAGAAGAAGAGCCTGATGATTTGCTTCTGGGAAAAAAAATAGCCACTGACAAACCCAGGGAGCAGAGTTCCACTCTGATACACCCTGAGTCACCAGGAGGTGTGATCGACTCAGCGGCAACTAGTTTTCCCTCTGGTTCTAAAGCCTGTGGTCACATTGCAAATGCAGTGGACACATGATAAGTGTTAGCAAGGGCGGGGGAACCGGAACCTCTAAGACACAGCTTGAGGGATTATAAGTTGCCACTGTGATTGCCACCAATGTGGAATATACTTAATGGAAAGAAAAGATTGACCCACAATTCCGGTTATTCAATAAATGCCCTAAGAAACACATGTAGGTGAGAAGATGTGTGTAAGGCTATTTATAACCATATTGTTTGTTTTCAGTAGTCAGAGAAAGGTCATTTTCTGTAGGGAGGTGTTATTGCTTTGCTCTTTTTTTTTGGGGGGGGGGGTGGATCACTACCTTCTGGTGGTCGTGGGAGCTACCCAGCCTTGCTGCTGCTGGATTTGAACTGACAAGCCAGTGGGCCGCAGTCCCGCACTCAACCACTGTGCCACCGGAGCTCAGCCCTAACCATATTGTTTGTTAAGGCTAGAGAAGCATGGGGGAAGCACCAACGTGGATGACTGGTAGACTGGGTAGTCCAGTAACAGTGTGTTCAGATGTTGGAATATGCGGGAGTGAAAGTGACCTGGAAACAACCTGCATTAACAGGGACTGACCTTGGAAATCCAACATTAAGACCAAGCAACAGGCCACCAATGTATACCTACAGCATGATTCCATTGCTATACAGCTTAAAAGCAGGACAATCGAACCAGCATATTTCATAACATGAATCCAGAGGGTATAAAATTATGAAGACATGAAGCAATTGAACACAAAAGTCCACCAGAAGGGAGAAGGTATGATCAGGCAAGAATGAAAAGACTTTGCAGAGTTATGGAAACATTCTCCCTCTATCTGGGTGGTAGCTCATTTCATTGTTTTTCTTTTCACTAAAAACACCTCCTTGACCCAGTTCATCATCTCTGCCATCCCCCAAACACATTTCAATACCCACCACTCATTTGCTGCACTGCTGGTTTTGCTCCCAACCTCCATTTCAACACAGCCAAGTAGGGTGAACTAACTGGATGGATGCCCCTGTCCCCACAAAGAGCAGCTCACACAGAAAATCCACTAGTATACCTGGGGAATTCGCTTTAAGTGGTTGAGAATCAGTTACACAAAAAATATAGATGACTGCTTAGCTAATGATTCTGCATGAGAGAAGGCTGCTATGCTTAACTTATTAAAATAAAATATACGATTCTCAAATGTTTCCTCACATTTCTTCTTCTTTTTTTAATCACCACCTCATGGCACTTTGAGACATATTACTTGAGAAGCAAAAAACTCATCACACCTCTGTAGAGAGTAGCCAGATTCTCTGTTAGGAACAAATAAGCCTGTAATTGAAGTAATTTGGAATAAATCAGAGAGAAACTGTGCTCCCTCCCTAAACAAATGCTCATGTTCAAAGGACAGCAAACACGTGTTGGTAGCTTGCTTTTGAAGGAGATGCAGTGGAAAAGGAAGGAAATGTTCACTTCTCCATTAAAGAAAGATGAGGTCATTGGAGAAGTGAGCAGTGCTGTTAAATAATACATTTTATTTTGCTATGTAGACATGCGTGAGCACAGGAGAGGGTAGAGATCTCTAAAACCCTCACCATTTCCTACATCCATAAGGGAAATGAAGGCAGCAACTCACAAAAGCAGATATGCAATAGATTTTATTTCTGCTGTTACATACATGCTAAGTAGAAATAGTCTTGGAGTGGTGTGGGATTATTGTTTTCTTTTAACAAGATATTAGTGCCAAAAACAAATAAAAAGAACCAGACCCTCCTATCAAAGTCCAGGATTTATTCCTCATTGTGTTAACGAGTAACATGATACATCAAAACAAAGCAAATTAAAATTCATTCTCTAGAGGGCACGTATAAAGTAGATTAAAATGAGATGGTAAATTATGCATCATGTAAGAAACTCAGGCTTTGAGAGTTATTTGAAAGGAATGTAGCTTTCTCCAGTTGTGAAGTTGTAAAACTATTTTTTAATTTGCAGTTTGACATACTCCATCTCTTTTTAGTTTTGTAAGAAATACCTTTCAGAATCACACCATTTTCTATTTATGTGCTTAAAGCAATGGTTTGAGGGGCAAAGAAAGAAGCTGAGAGGATATGATGAGGGTGTCTATTTAACAGGATTCCTTAGAAACACTCATCATTATTAATAATGTTACCTCTCCTAAATTATTCCTGAAGAAGAGGTACAGAGTAGTGAGAAATCAATTCTCTCATTTTAGTGTGAGACATTGCATATTATCTCTAATTGTTACAGCAGCCATGCCAAGTTGGTCCCGTCCCCATTTGACAGATGATGACATGGAGGCTTGGAGAAGATGAGCAACTTGTTCAGCACTGCCCTGGTGCGAAGTGGCACGATGGGGCTTTGGATCTCGATGTTTCACTCTTCTGTTTATTCTGCTTATTGATATCTCTCCAGGGTAATTGAGGACTTCTGAACTGTGACCATTTTGATATAGCAGCACCTACGATGATAAAACCATGCTTATGCACGTGTTGTTGCTGGTAGGTTCCATTGGGTTGGTCCACCCTCAGAGTGACCCAAGGACCACAGAACGAAACACTGCTTCATCCTGGGTCAAAACCACAATCCTCGTTGTGTCTGAGCCCATTTCCCAGTCACTATGTCAATCCATGTCCTTGAGCGTCTTCTTTTTGGCTGACCCTCTACTGTACAAGCAGGATGCCCTTCTCCAGGGACTAGTATTTCCTGGTCACATGTCCAAAGGACATGAGACAAAGTCTTGCCACCCTCACTTCTAAAGAGCATCCTGGCTGTACTTCCTGTAAGACAGACTCTTCTGGTGGTCCATGGTATTGTCCGTATTCTTTGCCAATAGAGCACCATTCAAATGCATCGATTCTTCTGCAGTCTTCTTGATTCGTTGTTTTGTTTCCATGTGTGTACAAAGCAATTGAAAGTACCACAGCTTGAGTCATGCACACCTTAGTTGTCAAAGTGACACCCTTGTTCATCAATACTTGAAGGACAGTTTCATGTCCATACACAACATCGTTTTAAAATTTTCCTTTAAATATGTTTCCAGTGTTCTACTCTAATAGCATACTTTCTCTGTTACTTGAAACTATGTTAGAACTCAGATATATCCTGAAGGATTTTTAATTGTAATTTGGATAAAAGTTTACTAAGCAAATTGGTTTCCATACACATTTTGATTTGTGACATTGATTACAACCCCACAATATGACATCACTCTTCCTACTTTGCCCCTGCACTATTTCCATATATCTTTTTACCCTATCCTCGCCTGTCTTCTGAGTTTTATCCTTGAGAAAATGCTGTTCTTTCTTCATCTCCTGTTCTAAGCAGTGCTTACCTCCCTGGTGTTATCGTACCACCATATAGCCCTGTTATTTGGTTAAAAAGTTGAGCCCCAGGGTGAGTACAGGCTTAAAGAATGTATAAAAAATGTATAAAAACTATAAATTTGGTAATCCCACCAGTATTTATCAGACCATTAGCCTAGACTTTTAATTTCTTGTAGAGTGTCTGGGTGATGTATCGATTTATTTTTTGATTAATGGATATGCAAAAGACTCTCAAAGCAATCTTTATTTCGTAGCAAGGCAAGAATTGGTATTAGCAAAGCTTTCACTTTAATCTGGCTGTGAGATGCTTTCTCAGCTCATAGATGTTTTGAGCAGCTGTCTCCTCTTTACTATGTCAAGATTTGTAAATTTCTAAAATAATTTTAATAGCTTTATCAGCATATTATACACATACCATATAATTCAGTGATTCAGATCTATTAAAACAGTTGTACAATTATCACCACAATAAATTTTAGAACATTTTCTTCATTCTTGTACCCATTATTATCAGCTTCCCATAACCCCCAACACCCCCTGCTATAACTCTCATGAACTATTAATCTAACCATTGTCTCTATAGATTACCTATGCTAGATTTCATGCAAAGAAAATCATACCAAGAAACATCTGCAAAGACAGCAAAATAAAATGCAGAAAAACTACAATCCCCAAGAAAGCAGAAGATTATAAAAACTAGAACAAATCAAAAACTGGTTTAAGAAGCTAAAACAAATGATAGTGTGTTAAATTTTAAACTAATGCGTGAGTCTGCAGTAACCCACTCTCCCATGCACCCCATCTGTCTGAGGGCAGCCCTGCTCATGTCCCTGGCCAACGGTCTAAGTGATTTTTAATGGAGTTGTAATCTTCCTGGGCACTCTACAAATAGACTTTGGGCATTCACTGTCATCCATAACCTTCTGCAAACCAGGTGCTCAGATTTTAAGTTCTAAAGCTGCTCCCTCCTCCAATCTTGGCTTTTATTGTGCCCCGTCTTTGGAGAGTACCAACTGATGAACGCCTTCTGTGAGAACTCAGCTAACACGTCACTCAGAGAGCCGCTTGTTTTACAACCCTAGACACTGTTCTTTCTGATGGCCGAGCACCGAGTGACTTCCTCACCACATTTTGCTATTGCACCCATCTCTGCAGTCTGATCTCTCTTATGATCTTCAGTTATGCTCCACACTGTTCTCCCACTCTATCCAGAACCGACCATTGCGCGCTGGTCGGGAGGACTAGGCAGTGGTATCAGTGGTAATCTAGAGTGATCCACATCGTCTAGATCTGCTGCTCTCAGACTTGGGGAGGCCGAGGCTCACGTGGCTGATTTGCTCCTTGAACTTATGATGTCCTTGTCGCTCTGTTTCGTACTCTCCTTTGCTCCAGAGGGGAAAGACAATAGTGGCACACCAGCTTTTTGCTGCTCACCAGCTGCTACTCACCAAAGTAGGTTGTAGAACATTCTCTTTGTGGACTATGTTATACCAGTGGACCCTGAGACGATGCTCCTGAGCTCTCCATCCCAGAAACTTCTACTTTTCTCTCAAGACATTTTGTTATGCCTAAGACGTTTTCATCTGAGTCATGTATAGGTGCATCGCACCACCCTTAAAATATTACAAAGGTTGGGAAAAGCAAAGTGTCTGGACTAGCAGGCACGTGTAAGTATTATTGCTTACAGTTGGAAATGTCATTTGTATGTAACATTAATAGCAATGTTAAGGAAGAAACCATAATTCCAAGCTGATGTTGACTTGATGAGTTTGACCCACCAAATCCGTATGCAAAAGATACCTTTAGGAAGTGATATGCCCATGAAGTCCTCAAGTAGATCAGCACATCACTGTTTGAAGAACACTGCATTGACAAAGTGTAATCTGAAGCTCTCACGGCGGCATCAGAAGGAAAAGCAAGAGGAAAGAAGACAAGAGAAGAGAAAGAGGAAAATAATGGGAGGAATTTGAAAGGAAAAGCAAGAAGAGATGTGGGAAGTAAGAGAAGAGCTGATAGAAAAAGCAGAGGAAGAGGAGAATCAGCTTTGATCATTTTGCTCAAAATTATTATTTAAGATTCTGTTCACAGGCTGAGCCCCGGTGGCGTAGTGGTTGAGTGCGGGACGGCAGCCCACTGGCTTGGCGGTTCAAATCCAGCAGCAGCTCTCCAGAAGCAAGGCTGGGCCTCCCACTCCCACCAGAGGGCAGTGATGACCGCCCAAAAAAGATTCTGTTCACAGAACTTTGAGAGACCCCCAAACTTTTATAGGCATGGGTTTAGATAACTGTACTAGACCCTACTTGGAGGCAGACCCTACCCCCACCCTGCATTGGTTATGTCTCCATGGCATTGGCAGTGTGCATCCAGACCCCACCAGGGCACGCCGAACCATGAAGGCAACGTGACCATGTGAAGGAATGCATGAGAAGACTGGGCTATAACGACACTAAATCTATAGTTTGGGGAGAAGGACTGGCATATCACGCCCACACGGAAACAAACCTAGAAGGAGACAGAGGAAGGGACAGTTGGTTTAGACCCCATATCAGCACATCAAGCCCGGAAAATGACATTCTTGCACAGAGCTGCTGGACAAGAGCTCATGGTATGCTGGAGCATACTGTGACAGCTGACAATACTGGGGATGCATGGTGCAGGTGTCACAGCATTAAGAAGATTGAGAACCACTGCTAAAGAGCACCCAAAATAGACTTCAGGGTAGGAGGGGCAGCTTCCAGAATTTTCTCCAGGACCAATGGGGAGATAGTCCTAAAGGTCAGCAGACACACTTAGAATTATGTCGTTCTTTTCCTTTTTCTTTTTTCAATATCTTGTTATCTTATTCATTGATTTATGTCACTGTTGGTGTGCCCATTTATATAAGACAGGCCTGGGAAGTAAACTCAAGGAGAAAGCAATGGGAGCAATGGTCCCAGAGGAACTTGGGAGGAGAAGGTGGCAGAGAAGGGTGTGGTGAGCAAGTGAATCCATAGACAGGGGAACAACTAGGGAATTAAAACCAACAAGAAGAATGTAGAGATACTGGAGATAGCAGAACAACAGCACACTAGCTGAGAGGGAGTGCTAAGAGGCAGAAGTAGGGTGAGTGTGATGGTGGGGCAGGAGGAAGGTAAAAGGAAACAAAGAAAAGATTTAGGAAGCAAAGCCATGAATAGAAGCATAAGCATAGGTGTATACATATGTCAATACATTAATCCATAAAAATAGAGGTATTGGCTTATGTACATATATTTATATGCCAGTACCCTGAGGTAGTAAACGAACTTCTAGCATCTACTCAAAACCCTCCCTCAATACAAGAACATTTACTCTAACAACCTGGCATTCTGTGATTCTCATTCTCCCAGCACAATTTCTAAAGACAAAATGGGTGTATAAGCAAGGGTGGTGAAGAAAGAGGGTGGTGTCCAACTATTAAAATATATAGCATCTGGGATCTTAAAAGCTTGAAACTAAACAAGCCGCCATCCACAGAGAAGCAACAAGCCCACGTGGATTAAGCCACCTGCCTGTGTGATCATGAGGTGTCATTGGGACTGAATAACCCTATCAGAAAACCCATAACAAACAAACAAAAACATATCATTGAGAATGAGGGGGGTTGGAGCAGAGACCCAAAGCCCATCTGTGGACAATGGGACATCCCCTCACAGAGGGGTCACAGGGAAGGGTTGAATCAACCAGGACACAGTAAAGCACCAATGAAACACAATATTCCTCTGGTTCCTTGAGGCTTCCTCAATTTCCCACTACCAATGACCTCAGTGCTGCTTCTCACTTCCGATTAGAGCAGAACATGTACACAGGTATAGGTAAGAGATAAGAGTTCACAACACACGGAATCCAGGAACAGGAATGGGAATAGCAATACCAGAAGAGTAGAGGGAAGGGTGGAAAAAGAGGGGAGAAAGCGGGAAACCGATTACAACGATCAACACACAACCACACACACACACACCCCTCCAGGGGGGAGAACAACAGAAACCATGAGGGAAGGGAGACAGCGGTAAGTATGAGATATGAAAATGATGATAATCTATAATCTATCAAGGGGCCATGGTAGGGGGTGAGGGCAGGAGGGGGAAAGAGGAACCGATACCTAGCCGAAAGTTAATGTTTCAGAAAGAATGATGGTAACGTATGGACAAATATGTCTGATACAATTGATGTATGGATTGTAATAAGAGTTGTAAACGCCCCCCAGAAAATGATCCTTTAATTAAAAGAAAAACTCTTTGTGAGCATGCCTTGTTGTCCTGGCTTCCTTACTTTTGCCTTTTCGTTCTTGGCTGTCACTCGCTCACTGCTTGACTGTTTGAGCATAATTGGCCTGGCGTGCCGTTGTCCATGGTCCTGAACCACTGGAGCACCAAGATTGCCTTTCAGGGTGATAGGCAGATGGGGCTCCAAATCAGGAAGGTTCCCAGAACCAGAGTGTGGGGATAGCTCAACAGCACTGATTAACTTTCTGCCAGGATGGAAATGTTCTATTTCTTTACCACCCAATATAGCAGCCATTGACAACATTTGACTAGTAGACATTTAAAATGCCACCAGTTAATGGAGAAACTAAATACTCTATTTCATTTTGATTAATTCAAATTTTTTTTGGCATCGCTGCCCTCTGGTGGGAATGGGAGGCCCAGCCTTGCTCCTGGAGAGCTGCTGCTGGATTTGAATCGCCAAGCCAGTGGGCTGCAGATTAATTCAAATGTTAAAAGCCACAATTGTACCACATTGGGCAGCTACATTAGGTGATCAGCAGTCGGCTGTAGGAGAAATGATTCCTTTTGTTCTTGTGCGCATTCTCCTTGTCTAGTCTCCCCATCAAGCTGAAACTCTCTTAGAGATCAATGTAGGGTAGTGACCTAAAATAAAGAGACCTCCGTCTTGAGAAGTAAAAATCCTTAAGGGCGACAATTGGTTCAGCCCTCGGGTTTAGTACCTTCGGATCATAGCTTGGAGTTGTTATGAAGCAAGCTCCTCTGCTGCATTTAAAGCACAGACAGACACATCAGCTCTCTCTGAACAAATTCATTTCTCTGCAGCCCTGCATCCACACCCCAGCAGGCATCTCACACATCCCTGGCTATCCTCGCGCCATATCTGGTCCAGGAGAATGGTGTCCTTATTCTATACTCACAGCCAGTGACTTGATTCTGATTTCTAGGCACCCTAGAGGACAGAATACAACCTCCCCTGTGGGTTTCTGAGATGATAACGCTTTACAGGAGTAGAAGGCCTCTGCTTTCACCCACAGAGCTCATGGGGATTTCAAACTGCTAACCATAAAGTCAACCACCCCACTGGTCACCCACTAAGCAGGCCTCCTTTGCCTATTAGGGAGGTCGACAAGAGAGTCCTTTGGACAGGAAGCAACGTGGTCTATTGGGTATGTTTCTAGCTCTATCCCTTCTTCAGCCTCTCAGTGAAGCATGATTCTCAGGTGGGAAAGGTGGGTCCTTGACAGAGTAGGAGCATAAATGATGCAAACATGTTTTGAAAAAAGTCAAAAGGATTGTGCAAATATCAGGTGGCTTTGTATCTGGTGACCAGCACTTGAGGCAAATCCCCAGCACTGTAGCACAAGCAATTCTACCATCCAGCCTCGAGGCTGCTGCCCACATTTCGCATGACAGCCAAGGCAGTTTGGAACACAAAAGGCCTGGCCGGGAGCCAGATGGAAAAGACAGACCACTTGGAAAAAGCAATCGTGTTTAGTGCAGGGTCTTCGTGTGAGAAAATCATATTTTGAAAAATTGTCATACTAAATTTAAGCAACCCATGGGTGACTTAAATGATGCAATTTGCATTCATTATATCCGAGAAGAATTCCTCTCATTTTCTTTCACGGCAATAATCCTGCATATTTCTACTTAGCTCTGCTTATGAAGATGTATGCACAAAGCTAACAGTAATAAATCAATTGCTTCTTGCTTTGTTTATTTTTTCTGGCCTGCTTTAGGACTCCTGGTATCATAGTGGCTACGGGGGTGGGGGGAGGGTTTTCAAACCCCAAAGTCAGAAGTTGGAAAGGACCGAAAAAGAAAGAAAAAGGTGAGGCTTTCTGTTGCCAGAAAGAGTTACAATCTTGGAAACTCAAAGGGACAATTCTGCCCTCTCCTATCGCGTCACTCCGATTCGGAATCGACTTGATGGCAGTGAGTCTGGTTTTCATTTGCTGAGTAATGATTCCCTATTTTAAATACAAGGGCCCCAAATCCTATCTACATGCAAGCCACACAAGACTTTTCTCACACCACGGCCCTCCCTCTCTGCAGACATAATTTCACAGGCATGAACTCTGCAAGTATGGGTGTTCCACATCCTGTCTGGTCCTGTGACATCCTCATACGTGCTGTTACATTTGAGCTCATCACAGCCACTGCCTCAAGCCACCTCACTGGAGATCTTTCCCTTTCCTACTGACCGTCCGCTTTACCAAGAATGATGATCTCGTCCAGGGACTGGCCTCTTCTGACAACATACCCAAAGCACCCAGGAGGGCGTCTCACCCTCCTCGCTCCTAAGGGCCATTTCTGACTGTACTTCTTCAAAGATGGACTTGCTTCTTCTGGCAGTCCACGGTACTGCTGTTTGCCCACACTATGATTCCTGTGCATCAATTCTCCTGCAGTCTTTCTTGTTCATTGCCAACGTTCACGCATGTATGAAGCAATTAAAAATCGCTGGGCAGGCACCTTTTAGTCCTCAAAATCATATTCTGCTTTCCAACACTTTAAAGAAGACTTCTGCATCACATTTTGTATCTGCAATTTTATCTGCAATACAATCTTCGATTTCGTTCTTTTTTGAAAGATCATTTTATTGGGGGCCCTTACAACTCTTATAACAATCCACATATCAATTGTATCAAGCATATTTGTACATAGGCAGCCATTATTAGTTTCCAAACATTTACTTTCTATTTGAGTCCTTGGTGTCGGCTCCTCTTTTTAACCTCCCTCCTCCTCCTGCCCTCGTGACCCCTTGATAAACTACAAATTGTTATTATTTTCATAACTGACACCAACAGCTGTCTCCCTTCCCCAATGGTTTCTTCTCCCCACCTCTCCCCACCTTTCCCCTACCCTCCTGGTATCGCTACTCCCATTTCTGTTCCTGAAGGGCTTATCTGACCTGGACTACATATGTCATGAGCTCTTATCTGTAACAGTGTACATGCTCTGGTCTGGCCCACAGTGAAAGGCAGGACTCGAGTCCCGATAGTGGGGGTTGGGGGGGGGGGTGAGGAAGCCTCAAGGAACCAGAAGAATATTGTGTGTCTCATCAGTGTTATACTTCACACTGGTTGGTTCATCCCTTCTGTGAGAGATGGTCCATTGTCTGCAAATGGGTTTTGGGTCTCTACTCTGACCCACTCATTCTCAACAATATGTTTTTTGTTTGTTTGTTTTGGGTCTTCTTGTGCCTGTTACCTAATCCCATTGACACCTTGTGATCACATGGGTTGGTGTGCTTCCTCCCTGTGGACTTGATTGCTTCCATGCTAGATGGCCACTTGTTTAACTTCAAGTCTTTAAGACTCCAGACGCTGTAATCAGCTTTCTTCACCACATTTGCTTGTGCACCCATTTTGTCCTCAGTGGAGGGTGAGCGTCAGACAATGCCAGGTTATTAAAACAAAGTGTTCTTGTGCTGAGCAGAGGCCCAAAGCCCATCCACTTCCTCAAAGTATTGCCCTATTCTTGACTGTTGTTTCCAGGAGCACTGATTATGAATCCAAGCAAAACTAAATTCTTCACTTATCATCATGTTGTCAATTGGCCCAGTTGTGAGAATTTTGGTTTTCTTTACATGGAGTTGCACTCCATACTGAATGCTTCATTTTTAAATTTTCTTCAGCAAGTTCAAGTCCTCCTCATTTCAGCAAGAAAGGTTGTGTCTTCTGTATATCACAGATTGTTAACAAGTCTTCCTCCAATCCCGATACTATTTCTTTCTCTCATAATACAGCTTTGCAGATTATTTGCTTAGCATACAGATTGAATAAGGACAGTGAAAGGATGCCACCCTGTTGCATAGCTTTCTTGATTGGAAAGATATTCCAGTCATATTCCCTTATTTTATTCAAATGATTGTCTCTAAGCTTTTAAAGAGGTTGCACATGAGCACAACAAAGAGTTCTGGAATTCCCATTTCTCTCAATGTTATCCATAGTTTGTTATAATGTGCACAGTCAAATGCCTTTCCATCATCAATAAAACCTCTTTGGATATAATATCTGTATCTACCTATGTTCTAGAAAAATAAAACAAACAAAATTCAAAACAGTTCAGATGATGGCAACATCCAGTTAGCATATTTTAAATACTCTGCCATGTAAAGCCAGAACCACCGAAATGCCCACTAAACTCCAACCCCTGGAGATTGTCCTGAACACACTTAGTGTTCTCCAAAGAGACATGCTTGTTTTTGGATCAGATTGTTGTATTCCTTCTTTATAGGCCAGATTCAATTTGCCAGGACTTGGATACTGAACTCTTTTTGCAAATTAAAGAGAAAGTCACCTCAGGCGAATCTCAAGTGCAGGCTTATTGGAGACTTGATGATACTGCAAATCCTTAAAGAACTTAGGCTTTGTGCCACAACCCTCACTGATCGATCAAACGGCACTGCTTCAAAGCTACCATGGACCCCGGGGTTGACCTCCTGCTTTTACCGCCAACTTCTGCAGTTTATCACATACCGATGTTTGAGCTTCTTGGGTCTGACTGGCTCATTTAATCGTCTTCAAGCACAAAAATGCTATTAGCACTGTTAGAACATATTTCTCCTTCTGGCCTGTTTTCCCTTCTACTCTGCTTTTTTATTATTATTTACAATTTTACAACTATCCGTTTTCTTCCCGGACTTCTTCTCATTCTGATTATCCCAAGTAAGGACCAAATATTTTGCTCTTTCCTTTATGATAATTCATTATGAAAATAGAGTCTCCGAACAGAGATCAAATAATGCAGAAATTATAAAGAAAAGCGTTCATAAGACCCCCCCCAAAAAAAAATGTGTCCAAATACAATCTCTTTAAACTAAAGGGTCACAGAAATTACTGAGAGAGCACAAAAGATCAAACAAGGTGTTATACCCTGAGTTAATTCTAACAACTTTAAATGCAGGCCACAGGAGGACATTGGAACTCAAACCCCAGATGATTACAAGATGGCAGAAGATGGTAGGACATAGGAGGAGACTCTTGAGAATGACCCTAAGGTGAGTAGTGGTATATTTGGAAAAGAAGAAATAAACGCAGATTAGCACAAGCCACACGATTTTTCAATGTGGTCACCACAAGCTATTTATTTAAATCTACACTAGTTCAAACTAACCAAAACTCAATCCCTCGTTCCACAGTCACGCCAGTCACTTCTCAGGGACTCGAAAGGCACCATCGCCAGCTAGCAGTGACTAGGCGATCCTCGGCAGTGCTGAGGCTATCGAATGTTTCCATCACGACAGAACTTGCTACTGAGTATGTGACTGTAGAGTTGGTGGTAACTTTTAGGTTTCTGACAAGCCACTTCACAACAAGAAGAAGTAAACCAAAGAGAAATCAAAATATCTGTCTACTTGACAAAATTCTAAACATCCTGATAAATATATACTGGGAGAATGAGAGAAGAATAATGAAGTCTATATTGTCTCAAAATTCTTAGTTGGAAGCTCAGAAAACAACTCTGACAGACTTCAACAGAAGGGGGATTTGTCCACAGGGCATTTGTCAGTTCAAAAAGTCTCATAGAACTCCACTCAGAGTTACCCCTAGAACAGTGTCCTCCAGCGGCTGGAGAAGAGCTTGCAAAGTGCAGAGCTGCTGCCACCACTAGGTATCAGAAGCTGCCTCTTGCACCTCCTGCCAAGGCTGGGTCCTTGGTCTTGCTGCAGTTACCAATGCTGTCTCTGTTGTGCACTGGTGCTGCTCAGTTCAAAACCAGAACCCTGTACCTTGATTATGTCCCTGCTCTGGCTATGAGAGAGATCGAGGTCTCTGCTAGTATGGAGAAGGCAGCTTTACCTCCCATCAAGAATCATCAATTCAAGAACAAAATATGGCCAGATATACTGAAATAGAGGAATTGATTAACAAGAACAAATATAAAAGAGAACAAAATGAGAACAAAAATTAGACTCCATTATTCAAAGCCCAATATGGTAGACAAACTTCCAGCCTGCCAGATGAAGTAGACAAGACAGAGAGGATGACGAGCAAGACCACAACCCATTGTAAGGCCAGAAAGGCCACGCCTCACTTTATTTTTAAATAATACTAGAGAGAGGTTATTATCAGTATATTATAAAATATAAATTAAATAAAAATGTTCTAAAGAAACATATAAACTAATTGAGTCAACAGAAGGTAGAAAACACAGGGTGATCAAGAGCCAATGAATAAAGCAGAGATATAATTTTTTTTCATCTATGCCTAAAAAGGTATTATGCAGATCCAGGTGGTTTGTCAGTAATAAGAGAAAATTAAAAGTTTTAAGGTGAAGAAAAGGTCATTTCTACTTTACACAAACAATTCCAGATCAACCTTATGAAAAAGTGGAAAGATTGTACAGTTCCTTTAACGATGTAAGCTTATCCCGATCACGTGAACCAGACCAACGGGATGCACAAAAAACGAATCCAGAATAGGCTGGTGCTGAGTTACTCACACCAAAGGATGTGCTCAGCCATTCTGCAGAAGAATCCCGATGAAAAGGAAGAAAAGGTGGGACAGAATTTCACATTCATGTGGAATCTGGCTTTCTAGAGCCATCGAGATGGGACGAAGCCCTCAAGCTACTGATCTTTAAATCAGAAGTAACCCTGACATCTTCTTAAACCACGCAGAAGTTTAATGAGTGAAGGACTTTTACCTTTTAAGAGAGTGTTAGGTCAGATCAAACTGACAACGCAAAGTGGGGAAACAAGGAGTGTACATTAGTGAAGAAGGACTAACTCGGAAAAGAAGGGCTAGGATGGTTGCACGCCTTGAATAATGTGTCAATGTCACTGAACTGTGATGTAAACATCACTGTGCATATGCTCAGAAACAATAGAAATAAAACGACTGTTTAAAAAGGCACGATAATGTACTATTATTCAAAAATATAGATGCAAAAATCCTAAAGCAAATATTAGTAAAGCAAATACGTCAATGCATTAAAAGAAAAAAATAGGTCATGACTGTTGGGGTTGTCAGATGAGATCAAGACCATTCCAATCAATAGCCACCTCACGTACAACAATACAGAGCACTCCCCCGTCCTGCAGCGCACACACAATCCTTGCTGTATCTTAGCCCATTGCTGCAGTCTCTGTGTCAAACTATCTTGTTGAGTTCTTCCTCTTTTTCACTGATCCCAACCCCCAACCAAGCAAGATGTCCTTCGACAAGAACTCCCTCACCCATCCTGAAAACCTGTCCAAAGCATGTGAAACAAAGTCTCATCCTTTTCCAAGGAGTTTTCCTGATGGAATTCTTCCAAGACAGATTTTTTATTAGTATTATTCTGGCCGTCCATAGTACATTCAGTATTCTTTGCCAACACTGTGATTCAAATACATCCATTTTTTTCATCAGTCTCCCTTCTCCGTTCTCCAGTTCTCACACACATCTAATGCTACTGAAAGTATCATGGCTTGGGTCAGACATGCCTTTAGTCTTCAACCTGACATCATTGCTTTTTTGACGTTTTCAGAGATCTTTTGCAGAAGATTTGCCCAATGCTCACTTCCTGACAGCTGGGTCTATGAGCGTTGATTCCTCAATCAAGTAATATTAAATTAAAGTAAAATTAAATCCCCAAGTAAAATTAAATCCTCGGACAATTTCAAGCTTCTCTCCCCTTATTATGTTGTCTATTGATTCATTTGTTAAGATTTTGTTTTCTTTATGCTGAAGTCTGTAAGACTTCAAAGAGCTGGTATATCCCTAATCCAAAATCCAGACATCTATCTGAAGAATCCTCTTCATCCTTAAGACCATGGAAGCTGGTAAGGTCAGGTCAGCGAACAGGCTGAACTCAAGTCCCAAGAAAGGGAGATCAGACAGAGAGAAGCAGCCCAGATGCAGGGTTTTAAGGATACGCTCCTCTCTGACTGGAGTGAGATCCCACAACCTGCTTCTGAGACTGCTTACATGACACCCACCAGGATGACCACCACTCACAGCTGAATCTCCCCCAACTCCTCACACAGAACCATCAGAGAAAAATCACTTGGTGGGAGTAATGAGAACTGACCAACTATAGATACAAGAGCCATAAATAATTCACTACATGCAACATATTTCTAGTATTCTCTGTTATCAGTCAAGATCCTTCAACACTAATATTCCTCATTCCACAGCCTCTTCAGAATCTGGCTTGACTTTCTGGCAATTCCCTGGCAATGTACTGCTGCAACCATTCTGAATTGTCTTCAGGACAATTTGACTTGTGTGAAATACTATTGTTATTGTAAGTAAAACTTCCTGCAGGAATGCAAGGATGGTGCAGCATTAAGAACATTTGGCAATATCAGAATTCTTTCACTAGCTATCAAAAACACATTTGATGAAATATAACAACCTCTTGAAATAAAAATCCCATTCTTACATTTTAAAAAATTAATTATGAAGTTGGGCTAGAAGGACACATCCTATTCTATATAAACCCAGGATTGATGAACCTATTAAGACAATAAATACCATAAGGGTTACTGAGGAGTATGGTGGAGGGAGGGGAAATAAAGGGAAATTGGCATCAAGGAGTTCAAGAAGGAAAAAAATGTTTTGAAACATTATAGTATCAATTCTATAGTGTTGCCTGATCTGATTGAACCATAGAATGATATGATATCTATAAGATATCTCACTCAAATGGGTTTTTTGGGGGGGAGAAGCTAATTGTCAAAAATATGCTAATTGTTGTTGATGAAAAAATACTAAAGGCATTCCTTTAAAACAAGGAGGAGACAAGACATTGTATCAAATCATAGTCTATTCTAACTAACTTAGTCCAAAAGGAGAGAGAAGGATTATAGGAAAATTTTTAGAAAACTCACAAATCAAGCAGAAAGCTGAAGAACCAAGTGTGGGTAGACAAGAAATTACATGATTTCTAGAATCAATAAACTCTGGGGTTTTCTTGTTTGTTTACACATAAGTCACTTTCTTTGACAGCAAAAGCCTTAGGCCAGTACGTCATTGGCTAAACTCAGATCACAGGCCTGCCCTTCATCTCTGCAGGGACATTGACAGGAAGGAACCACTGAAATGCCAAAGGACTCCTACTTTCATAATGAGAAACAGAGTGCCTCAGTTTAACATTGTCCCATAACTTCCGGGACAGTAGTAATTCCAGAAAAACTAACAGTCGAAGTGCTATGGAAGGAGAAATGTATATGGAAAGGAAAAAAAGAAAGAAAATCTCTAATATGATATCCCAACCAGTATAATAAGACTAAATTAAAGTAAAGGAATTACTAATGATCCTAAAAGAAGAAATGAAACACTCATTATTCAAAGATGATATAATTGTCAAGTTGGTCCATGATTCTCACCTTCCCAACACTATCAATCACTGAAGACAAAGTGGGTGCATAAGCAAATGTGGAGAAGAAAGCTGATGGTGCCTGGCTATCAAAAAATGTAGTGTCTGGTGTCTTAAAGGCTTGAAGATAAAACAGCAGCCATCTAGATGAGAAGCAACCAAACCCACATGAAGAAGTACACCAGCCTGTAGGATCATGATGTGTCAAAGGGATCAAGGATCAGGCATCAAAGAACAAAAAATCATATCATTGTGAATGAGGGAAAATTCGGAGTAGGGACTCAAAGCCCATCTGTAGGCAACTGGACATCCCCTTACAGAAGGGTGGTGGGGAGGAGGTGAGCCACTCAGGGTAAAGTGTTACAACAATGAAACATACAACTTTCCTCTAGTTTTTTAGTGCTTCCTCCCTCCCACTATCATGACCCCAATTCTACCTTACAAATACAGCTAGACTAGAGAATGTACACTGGTACTGATAGGAGCTGGAAAGAGGGAGTCCAGGACAAATGAACCAGTGGTGAGGGTGGTAATACCAGGAGGGTGGAAGGAAGGTGGGTAGAAAGGGAGACCCAATGACAAGGATCTACATATAACCCCCTCCCTGGAGACCAGACAACAGAAAAGTAGGTTAAGAGAGACATTGGACAGTGTACTATATGGTCATTTAGTAATAATAATTTATAAAAAGTTATTTGAGAGGGTGAAGAGGGGAAGGGGGAGGAAATAAGGAGGTGACACCAAGGGTTCACATAGAAAACAGATGTTTTGGCAATGATGATGGCAATAGATGTACAAATGTGCTTGACACAATGAATGTGATAAATGAAATGATATGTGAGTCCCAAGTAAAATGAGTTTTAATAATAAAATTATAATAATTATCAAGATAGAAAATTCAATAGAATCAACTGAAGAGTTATTAACATATTATAAATGATAATTAATTCAAGTTCAAGGTGCCTGAATATGAGCTCAACACCAAAAAAAATCAATAGAGTTAATACATACCAGCAGCGTTTAATTAGAAAATCTAATGAACAAAAATTGCTTTACAGAAATATGAAAAACTCAGAAATATCTAGAAACAACTTTAACAGAAATATGTAGAACCCATGTAATGAGGTATATTCTGAAATATACCCAGAAGAAAATCAAAACAAACAGGAATATATCATATTTCAGGATGGAAAAACTCAAAGCTGTAAAGCTACCTGGTGAATCTTTGAATTCAGTATTTTCCCACTCTAATGCCAAACATAACTTTTGTTTGTTTGTTCGGGCATCACTGCCTCTGGTGGTCGTGGGCGCTACCCAGTGTCGCTCCTGAGAGCCACCGCTGGATTTGAACCGCCCACGGGCTGCAGTCCCGCACTCAACCATTTATGCCACCGGGGCTCAGCCCCCAAACATAACTTTTTATAGAATGTAAAAGCTGTTTATAAAGTTCCTCTGAAAGAGAGTATGTGAATGCATTTTGGAATGAAAAACAGTAACAATGTGTGCTATAGTCAACAGACGACAACAGAGTCTAGAATCAGCCATATATTCAGAATCTTTGTTGGCATCCTACATCAAATGCTAGTAGTACAACGGGCTGATCATTAGAAAACAAAGTTATAGCCTTCCTTTCTATGTTGTACACCCCCCTCCCCGACAAAAGACAGATAAACAGCCAAACATTAATGTAAAACTATAAAAAAAATCCTCAGAAAACTCAAGATTTCTTATACAGTCTTTTAGAGGAAGGACTTCCCATGCCCAGAGACCATAAATGGACAAATCTGACTGTTTAAAAACATTTGCTTCCCTGTCATAAAACCCAGTTGCCATCCAGTGATTTCAACTCCTGGTAATCCCATGTATGCTCAAGTAGAATTGTGCCTCCACAGGTTTGCAAAGGCTGATATTTCCAAAATATCTTCCGAGGCCTCTCCAAGCTGACTCAGTCTACCAACCTTGAGTTTCTCCACTGAGCTCATTAACCCTTTGCACTATCCCAAAAGACTCTTTTCAAAGCACAAGGTCCCTTTGCAATTTTTCAAAGAAATAGAAAAACTAATCACCAACTTTATATGGAAAGGAAAGAAACTCAGAACAAAGAAAAAACTATTAAAACACAAGGAGGAGGCCTTTCACTCCCAGATTTTATAACTTGCTATACAGCCACTGCCATCACAGTAGCTTGGAAATGGTACAATGGTAGACATGAAAACCAACGGATTTGAATTGAGAATCCAGAAATACCATCAAGTAGCTACAGATGCCTGATCTTTAATAAAGAACTCAAGCAAATTAAGTGGGGAAGAGAGAGCCTTTTCAGTAACTAGTGCAGATAAAAGTGGATCTCCAGCTACAAAAAGAAAAATGGAGAAAGACTCATACCTCACACTATGAATAAAAATGAATTCAATGGGAAGGGAGTTGTGAGAAAATAATGTCATGAGCAAGGGAAAAACTAGGGATCTAAAATTGATGGTGAGAGGGGTACAGAGTCCCTGGTAGTGGTGGAGGAGGTGTAATCTAGCCAAGGGGAATTACTGAAAGGCAAACGAAGAGTGAGCATGACTATGAGGCAGGAGGAGGATAAAAAAATAGAGGAAAGAACCAGGAAGCAAAATCATTTATATAGGTATAAGCATAGACGTGTAAGTATATTAATGCATAAAAATAGGGGTATTGGAACCGAGAGAGAGATAAATACACTGAGACTGTGAATGAACTCTGGGTCTCTACGTAAGTATCCCTTCAATACAAGAACACTTTGTTCTCATATTGTGGCACTGGGTGATGCCCACCTCCCCATCATGATCGCTGAAGGCAAAATGAGTGCATAAACAAATATGAAGAAAGCAGATGGTACCCAACGATTAAATGATATAGTGTCTGTGGGCTTAAAAGCTTGAAGCAAAACAAGTGGTCATCTAACAGAGAATCAACAAAGCCCACGTGGAAGAAACACACCCCCCGTGTGATCAAGAGATGGCGATGGGCCCAGGCATCAGAAGTTCAAAAACAGAAAATCTCATGGAGATGAGGCAGAGGGGTCAAAGTTGACACCCAGAGCCTTTCTGTAGGTAATTAGATATTCCTGCACAGAGGGAGGGGCTGCACGGGAGAGAAAATGTATTCAGGGACTAGTTTAACACTGACAAAACACACAACATTCCTCTAGTTCTTTAACCCTTCCTCCCCCCACTATTATGATCTGAGACTTACCTCACAAATTTCGCCAGACCAAGGTAAGTGCAGCAGCAGCACAGATGAGAGCTTTCAATATACGGAGCTCAGGATAGACAACCCCACACACAGAAACAATAACAGAAGTAGTGATTTCAGGAGGGAAGGGAAGGGAAGGGGAGAATGGATAGCAAAGATGGTGGAATAATCTCCCTCGAGGACCAACACCAGGATAGTAGGTGAAGCGGTGTGAGATACGTATAAATAGTGACAACACATAATATATTAAGGGTTCTAGGGGTGACAGGGTGGGCGAGGGGTGAGGAAAGGAACTGATATCAAAGGACTCAAGAAGAAAGACAATGCTTAGAAACTGTTGATGTCGACAATTGTACTTATTTGCTTGACATAATGGATGTATGGATTGTTATCATATATGTAAGAACCCCCACAAAATGATGTACTAAATTAAAAATGAATTCAAGATGGATTAAAAATCTAAATATAAAACCCTAGAACCCTAAGGACCATCCATGAAAAAATAGGGACAAATTTAAAGGCCCTAATACAAGACATAAATACACTACCGAACATAGTCAAAAATACACTATAGAAGACAAAATGGAGGACTAGGACCTTCTAAGAATACAACATTTATGCACATCAAAATGCTCCATCAAAAGAGTTCATAGAAAACCCACAGAGTGGAGGAAAGTATTTAGCAATGACGTATCAGGTGAAGGGCTATTTCAAAAATCTATACACAACCATAATGCCTTAATTTTAAAAATAAAAGTGATCCAATAAAAAATGGGCACAAATAGACAATTTACTAAAGATGACATCCAAACAGCCAACAGTTATATGAAGAAATGGTCACACTCATTAGCAATATGAGAAATACAACTGAAAACATCAATGAGATACCACCTCACACCTACACTTTTAGCAAAATTTTTAAGAAGAGAAAATAATAACTACTTGAAAGGATGTGGAAAGCTGGATACACGCACATATTGCTGGTACATTACTTGGTATATGCCCTAAAGAAATAAAGAATAAAACACAAACACCTATGCATGCCTCTGTTTATGAGAGCAATCTCTATAATAACAAAAAGATGAAAACAATAAAAAAGTATAGAGGAATGGATAAACAAACTCTGGCACATTCATACAATAGGATATTATGCATTCTCAAAACAACAATGAAGAGTCTGCCCAACACCTTTAAGGCATCAAAAAATTGGAATACATTATGCTTAGCAAAGCTAGTAATCTCATAAAGATAAATATTTTATGACACCATTATTATAAAGAAAAATAAAGAAAAGGGAAAACAGTTCTCACACCAAAAGTAAGACTTTAAAGGCAATGAGGAGACAGGAATGGGTGGGGAGGAAGAGACTGGAAACTATGGAGGACGGAGGGTGGAAAAGGAGAGGGAAAGAGCAAAAAGAAATGCATACAGCCATTTAATGGGACACTGTAACTGATCTGATTTAATGGGCTGGGCTGTGCAACTACATAGAATTGGGGGCGGGGGGGATGTGCTATATTCCACAAACAAAAAGGAAAAAAGTATACATAACAACAAATAAGAGGGCTTTTTTCTTTTTTGTTTTTCGTTTGAAAAGAGAGAGAGAGAGTGAGAGAGAGAAGGGTCACAGACTTGAAAAACCCTCCAGACAAAGCAGATGCACAAGTAAATGTGGGGAAGAAAGCAAATGGTGCCCGGCTGTCAAAAGATATAGTGCCTGAGCTGTAAGAGCCCCCAATAAAATTATTTTAAAAACAAACAAACCATCGCACTGGAAGCTAGCAGGAAATTTTTTTAATTAAATTTTAAACTTTAAAGTTCTGAAGGAAACATTTCTTTAAAATTCATTGTATTGGGGACTCACACAACTTTTATAATGATCTATACATCAATTTTAAGCATATTTGTACATATGTTGCCATCATGCTTTTTAAAATATTTACTTTCTATTTGAAAAAATAGATATCATGTGTAGGGTCTTAAAGGCTTGAAGCTAAACAAGTAGCCATTTAGCAGAGAAACAACAAGCCCACATGGAAAAAGCACACCGGCCTGTGCAATCATGAGGTGTTGACAGGATCAGGTAACAGGCACCAGAAGAGTCAAAACATACAAAAACATATTGTTGAGAAAGAGGGGAGTCGGAGCAGAGACCTAAAACCCATTGGTAGGCAATAGGACATCCCTTCACAGAAAGGTCACAAACAAGGAAGGGATGAGTCAACCAGGGTGCAGTCTAGCACCGATGAAACACAATATTCTTCTGGTTCTTTGAGGTTTACACACACACACACACACAATCATGATTCCAATCCTGCCTTTCTGTTCTGGCTAGAGTGGAGTATATATATTGGTACAGATAAGAGATTACTACACATGGAATTCAGGAACCCTCAGGAAGAGAAATGACAGTAGTCTACCAGGAGAGTAGGGGGAAGGAGGAGAGGAAGAGGGAACAGATCACAGTGATAGACACTTAATCCACCACCACCACCACCCAGGGGGATGAACAACGGAACGTGGGTGAAGAGAGATAGCGGGAGGGGTAAAGTATGAAAACAATAATAATTTATCAAGGGATCACAAGAGGGGAGAGAGGAGTGAGGGGAAAAGGGGAGCTGATACTAAGGACTCAAATAGAAAGCAAATGTTTAGAAAATGATGATGGCAACATATACGCAAATATGCTTGATATGATTGATGTATGATGATGGCAACAAATGTACAAATGTGATCTGCATACAATAGATGTATGTATTGATCGTGATAAGAGTTGCATGAGCCCCCAATACAATGATTTTTTTTAAGTGCCTGGAAAAAAAATCTACTTAGAAAAATAATCACTATTGTTACTTAGAAGATGAAAAATGGTATTTTAAAATCTATGTAATATTTTAAAATGAACAATAATATACAAATATTTACTTGGTAAGTACCTAGCACAGCTAAAAAAGAATACTGTCCTGAATGAGATTAAGAGTTGGGAATTATGTATTTAAGTAATGAAAAGTATCATCCACAAGTTTGCGCTTTCGATAGTTTCCCTGTTAATCGATGTTGTCCTTTTTTAGAGAGTGAAACTTTTGTTTCAAAGAAAAATAAAACAAAATGATTATTGCCAAAGTTGAAAAAAAAATTATGTATGGAATATTGTACGAGTTCCCCCCAAAATGATTTTTTTAAAAAAGAGGAAAAGTAAAATTGAAGAGGCCTTGGAGTCTTTTGTGACATACAAGTTATTTGTAAAGAAAAGATAACTTAAATGAAGCGCAGAAAAGCAGGAGACAGCGAGAAGGAGATCTTTCTAAGGACTCTGTGAGTCAGGCCGAAAACCACAAATAAGCCAACGAACAAGAACCAAAAAATGGCAAAGGAGTTTCACCACAACTTTCACACTACTCTTGTGAGGGGGAAAAAAAAGCTCACTGTTACTATTGAGCAGGACAAGGCACATAAAAGGACGAAGTAAGTATTTTTTTACCATCACGTTTGTAAACATGAATATTCAACAATGATATGAAATTAGATACTGAAAGGCAGCATCGACTGGATTTTAAATGCACGCACTTCTTTACACAGCAATTCCATTTTGAAAGTGTCTCTTAAACAATAGTACTCTCTCAATTATGGTACAATATAAGTATTAAAATGTATATAACAGCATTGTCTAGATAGTCACAAATTGAAACCCATCTAAATGCCTATTAGTGGGATAAAGGAAAATTAAACCCACACTATATAAAAATATGCAACGGTTTGGAAGAATTGCGTAGACATATCTATTGAATGTTAAGTTTCCTAAGCTATATTAAGTGAAGGAATGAACTTGAAGACACAGTATGACCCCATTTGTGTAGGAACTTTGTGTTTATGTACACATTCATAGGGGAAAAGCTAGCAAGATACACACTCAGTCTCCAATGGGGATTAATTCTGTCTCTCAGCCTGTCATACTGTGGTGGCTTGTGTGTTGCCCTCATGATGTAAGCTCTACCATCAGTCTTCCAAATACCGGTAGGGTCACTCGTGGTGGACGGCTCTCAGCAGAGCATCAGGTTATGCAGCCTGGGAAGAGCAAATAGGGAGGAGGAGGCAGATTCAAGAAAGATGAAGGAGCTGAGCCCCCGTGGCACAGTGGTTGTGTGCAGGACTGCGGCCCACAGGGTTGGCAGTTCAAATCCAGCAGCAGCTCTCCAGGAGCAAGGCTGGGCTTCCTAGTCCCACCAGGGCAGAAAAGAAAGACAAGGGATCCACCTTGCTGGTTGTTTGGACACAGGTGCAGAGAAGACAGAGGTGTGTGAGTCTATACAGCAATTTAATCTATTCTGGGTACCACGGACTCAAATACAGACCCTGCAGAGAGAAGGGAGAAAGAGTGGGAAACAGCAGGCAGCCTGTTTTTGTTTGTTTAGAGAAAGTCACACTAACGGAAATCAAAATTCTCTAGAGATCAAAAATTCCTGATCTGGGCACCAAGTGTGTGAGAAAGGTGATGGAATCTTTTGGTAATTTGGAAAAGGACCTCGGTAGCCATGATACTACATGAAGAATGTCATCCAAACCACTGAGTTGCACATGTGGAAATTGTTTAATTAGCACAAGTTTTTTTTTTTTATTTTTCACCATGATAAAAAAGAGAGAAGGAAGTGTTCTGATCTGCAGAGAATAAGATCAGGGCAAGAAACATAGAAAATGCATTTATTTGTGCAAACTGATGCATGAACAGGTGAGGAGATAGATTTGCCCAAGTCAGCAAGGGTGGGAGGTAAACCAAAGGGCTTCATATGACTACAAAGAGGCGCTCTGGGGAGCTGACACATTCATGATGTGGGGAAAGGTCGCAGACCCCTCAAGGACTTTATAAAAGAAAAAATTTAAATTCTTCAATAACTTTTGGAAAAACTCAGCCACATAATTAAACCTCCTTCTGCTAAATCGTTCTACTTGTTTCCATATGGTTTTGGTGTTCCTCCCTTTAGCTCCAAGAAATTAAATTATCTCTGAGATGATGTTGCAGGTTTTTGAAGCAAACATTATCTCAGGCTGCACTGAGCATGCCTGATGAAGTGCAAGATCAGCCAGAGAGAGGGAGGTCTTCAAGAAGAGAGGCCGGTTGACACAGTGCATGCAACCATGGACTCAACTAGAACTAGAAGCATGATTGAGAGAATGGTGGAGCAGGGCGGTGATTCATTCTGTTGGGTAAGGGGTTGCTATGAGAATCGACTCATAGCACCAACAACCACACATCACCAACAACCACAAACACAGCCAAAGCTGGCCAAGCCACTGCTTCTCAAGTCTAGAACTCTCAAAGAGAATGAAACGTCAAACAAACTTCTCCAAGCAGAAAACATTTAAGCTACAGGACGATGGCTTCACCTGGTCATTGTAGCAGTAGGGCCCCTCGGGTGGAGTGCTGAACACTGAGAGCTTGACATTCTGTGTTGACCCATCATACAGGAAGGCTGTGTTGGCCTTAAGGAGAAGGCCCACGTTTCATGGAATTAGACAGTTGAGGAAAAGCTTTCCTCCATCAGGTTCTTAAGATGTGACTTTAAGCACGATGTACCCAAGCTCCCTTTTCCCCAATTCTTCCTTGTCCAAAGCCCATTTCCCATGTGTCTCTGCTATGTCTTGTTCTTATTAGGGCTGTTGCGGGTAGTCACCAAAGAGTCAGCTCCAGCGCATGATGAGCGATGCATGATGGACCCCCTGCTCGAGATGGATTGTTACTGAAATCTAAGTTCCAGGTTTACCGAAACCAAGCTTCCAGATGGCAGTGCTCTTTTCCTGCTCCCTGTCAGAGCGCCACTCTGTTGAGTGTGTCATCAGAGGAGAAAAACACTCCATCAGTAGAGCAGAATTCTTCAAAGGTCACATAAAATTCATAATAATTTTCAGCCCGCTATGCCTTGACATTTACCAGGAACAAGCAGTTTAAGAAAGAAATCTTACATGAAATCGCTGGTAGAACCACAGAATTACAAAATCACTTCTTTCCCTAGACATTTACATAGTGCAAATCAATGCAGCGATGGAATTCTCTTTTATAGTCTCAGTCTTGGGAGCTCCCTACTCAGGAGTTAGCCTACCAACCCAGGACCCTGGTTCTCGACCACTTTCCCTCCACTGCCCGATATGTGGCCATTTGACCATCCACAGTTTCATGAGTTCCTTTCTCAGAATCCAGTTGGGGTGGTAAATTGCCCCAAAAAACACACGTGAAGTATCATTTACTCATATTTTCCATCTCAGCATCAGCACTGCAACCTGGGTACGTTTGTTCCAAACTATTAGTGATTCTCTCTGCCATTATTTGATTAATTGGATTAATTGCTGTTGAATTAATTGGAAGCTATTCAACAATTACAGTTTTACATCTTGAAAGTCCTTTTCAGTTCTTCAAAAAATAGTCTTGCTCATTTTGGAGAGTTTCTTTTCTGTGTTCTCATTTCTGTGAACATGTGCTCTGTTTAAACATTTCATACCTGACTGATATTACACATCTGGTCATTCCAAAATACGAATTAACTAAAGGTCTGGATTCCATTATTGTTTCTGCTGATTCTTCTCCCAGGTTGGGGGGCAGGTCCTGTTATTCTCTGTCATTTTGACTGTCAGAGATTGCAATCACTGGCTACCTTTTACTCCTCCAATTTCTAGTCTGTTGAATGTACTTCTAATATGAGCATTCATGATTCCTCTCTAAGTCCTTGTACACCAGTGGAACAGGACAAATCTGTGCCTTCTGAGAAACCTTCAAGACGACAGGGTCTAAGAAAAGCCATACTGGTTGTACCTCTCTAGTGCCCACTGAGCTTCAGGCCCTTTGAAACAGTTGACCCTAAATCCAAAACAACTCAAGGCCACTTCTCTCCACATTGGCCATGAAGAGTAGTCATCCCTTCTCTTGCTCCATAGACTTCCCACCGCAGAGTCAGACCCCAGCCTATGCACACCAAAGTTCTCCAACGGAGCTATAGAAGCCCTCCTCGCAAGATGTGAAATGAAGGTGGTGCAGCTCCCCTTGTGTGGCGGGGGGGTGAGGGGGAGACACAGTAGGGAGAAGGCAGTGGAGCAAAAGCAGACGTGAAGTATCATTTTCTCCAAAGACACCCTCCTTACTAAATCCTTTTTCTTACTCAGCTCAGACCCATGATGATAGCCTTGATCGACTAAGCCAGGAAGTTGATCCTCAAAATTGCCATCCATCCTCTCTTCAACATCCATCATATTGGTATGTCAGTCAACACACGGGCGGGCGGGGGGAGAGATAACTCAGTCTAAAGTCCTGCTACCTATGTAGTCTGCTCCCAGAAGTAGCTGAGCATCGAGTCCACCAAAGTGGGGGAAGCCAAAACCTGGCCAAATAAGCTCAGCATGAACTACCTCATTAAAATTCCATAAGTGTATGACAAAATGCCTTTAAACTAACACTAGGGCTGCAGAATGTGGCCCTACACTCACAGCCTTGAGCTGTGGGGAATAGTGTAGTCAGTCCATAAATCAACGTCACTCTTGGAGAATAATGATCAGGAAGACTGCAGTGATGGACCTGGCATCTTTGTTATGCAATGGGCTTCATGTGCGACGGTCCATGAGTATGTCTGAGGCCACTGTTACCTCATTTGGATGCATATGAGGCCTTTTATTCCTCCAGATACACATTGCATAATTATTTTCCACTCTGGCAAATGAATAGCTTAATTAGTACCTTAATTTGATTTTAAGGGCTAAAAAATAGAAGTAACGGTGCCTTCTTTTTAGAAAAAAAAAATATTCTAAGTAACCACATTTTGTGTCTAGTTTTTAAATGTGAAAACCGTACAGAAATGGGGGTGGAAAAACACCAACATCTACTGCAAGGTATTTTTGACAATTAGAGTGCTTCTCTTGTTTACGTTAAAGGAGAAGTAACACAAAAGTAACTGAACACATGCCAGAATAATTAGCAGCTCTTGCCTCATTTAAATTGCATGCACATTGCCTTTTTAATGCATTTTTTAAACACCCACTTGCAAACGTATTTTATTCTGGGAAGAAAATTAATAGTTTTCTACGAGGTATCTGTATTCTGGTTTCTAAGAAATGCATATCTGGCTTTTAATAATAACTAAAACCATAAAATAAGACTAGCACTTTGGATATACATGGCACTGCTGCAGGAAAACTGGAGGTCTTTTATGGAAGCTAATTCTTCTGTAAGAACCTCATGCTGTTTCTTCATATTCACAACACAACAAATTGATTCTAGGGCTTACCAAGTATTAATACGAAGAAGATTCAAACGACGATCTCCCCCCTTTTTTTCCTTCAGAAAAATATTCCCTTGGTTCCCTAAAAGCAAATTCAGGACACAGAGTTTGCACATTTTCTTCTAAATGTGAAGCTCCTGGTGATTAGTGAGTCATAGTGGTTAACAAGAGGTACTTCTATAAGCAGCTTTGTGTTCTGGGGAATAAAAACCAGGAGCACAGAGACAAGATCACCTCTTGGCCTTTGAAAGACATGAACTGAAGCAACGTGGTCTGAGGGACAATAAACCCACAGACCCATAGCTATAATCCAGACTGGCAAAAGCATATCATTAAAGGGTGACATTGCACCGCTCAGCGCGGTTCTCTACCATGCCTCCCTTGAACTTCAGAGACGGTGGAACATATTACCAAGGCCCGTGCTCTGTGCTCAGGGCCTGACCAGCTCAGGGCTCCACCTGGTGACCTGAGAGGGTACCGAGATGGCCGAGACACAGCCTGTATCCTTCAGAGACTGGCGAGCCATGGAGAGAAATCATTAGGGACGCTCTAATCCATGCAGGAGCCCTGGGGGCAGAGTGGTTACAAGGGGGGAGGGGGGGGGACTGCTAACCGCTGAGTCGGCCGTTCCAAACCACCCGCCGCTCCCCGGGAGAAAGAGGAGTCTTTCCAGTCCCAGAAGAGTCACAACCTCGGAAATGCACAGGGGCAATTCCACCCTGCCCTCGGAGTCAGGATCAAATCGCTGGCCCTGAGTTTGCTGTTTCGACTTCAGGCATTGAGGCAAAGTGCTGGGAAATCCTGAAGAGAGAATCAGATAAAAGGCGAAACAGGGAGGGTGAAGACTTCCATAAGGGGTGGCAAGGGAAGACCAACCCCATCCTTGACGACATGGCCAAGCAAAGGGGAACAACAGCAGAGACCACCATCAGGCTACATTGACCACCTTGGCACACTCAGTCTCTGGGCAGCAGTGCAGCCCTGCTTCATTCCCGCCACCTCTGCTTACATAAACCATACAAAATCTATCGAGGCCGGAGGTTGTCACCACGTCATGATGACCCTATGGACAGCAGAAGAAACATCTCCCGGCCCTGAGTCCCCCGTCTGGATGGATGTGATGCCCGTGTCCATAGTTTTGCTCATGGTATTTTGAGTGCCGGTCAACCTAGAAGGCTCATGGCTCAACCATAGGGTCTTTGCTGAATGATTGTTGGAAATCGATTGACAGGTCTTTCGTTGGAAGCTGCCAAAGCCTGTCCTCTATCCAAAAGTCTCTAGTCGTATTTTAGCTAGGATAGCTTCCAGTATCCTTGCAACACACACACCACCACAGTTCAACAGATCGGTGGATGAGTGGTGGAATGAGGGTATAGCTATAACAAAAATATAGGACGTTGAGACTTGGTGTCTCATACTTCAGACACGTTATCAGGAGAGATCAGTCCCTAGCAATGGGGTGTCATGCTTGGTCGAGGAAAGGGCCAGTGAAAAATGGGAAGTCCACCAAGAAGATGGAGGGACACGATGGCTGCAACAAGGGGTGCAAACATGACAACCACGTGCAGAAGCAGGCAAGTTCTCTGTGAGTCGGAACAGACTCCGTGCCATTCAAGAAGGTCTATAGGCAGCAGAGACTGGCACGGGTCTGAAAGTTGGCAGAAAGAAGGGGCTCTGGTAGAAAAGTTAGCTTCCCATGTGAAATTTACCTGGGACCTGGTGAACTCTAAAACCAACTTTTAAGTAAGAAGTTTTACAAAATATCATCTGGACACAGGAGGTCTGGACCTGCAGCATGGGAGGCAGTGTCCACCTGCTCACGGAACCTTCCAGCCTGTCCCTGCTCTCCCACACGCTGAGATTGAGGACCAAGTAACACCTAAGTTGAGACTCGGGGAAAACAGTATTGTTAGCACCAAGTAGCCAAGGTTTTCAAGCTTCTGTTGGGGAGTTCTGGCGGCATCCAGGGCCATATGTTGGGCTGTGAACCACCAAGTCAGCAGTTCAAATCCATCAGCCACTCTGCCAGAGTAAAAGAAGACTTTCTACTCCCTTAACGAGCTATGGTCTCTGAAACCCACAGGGGCAGTTCTGCTTTGTGCTCTTAGGTCCACTTTGAATCAAAACTGACTTGATGACTGTGAGCTGTCTTCAAAAATTGAGCCCAGGTGGCACAGCAGGCCAAGCACCGGCATGCTGGCTGAAAGATTCTGGTTCAAAAGGAGATGATCTGTTTCCCTAAAGGTTTAGTCTTGGAAACCCTCGGGAATGACTCACTCTCCCATCGGGTGCCTAGTGAATTGGAGTTGACTCCACTGTGATGGTTGTTCTTCTGGGGCATAGGGGTGTGCCTTGAAGAACAGAAAAGAATCAGAATGGGGCCATCAGTCTTGATTCTTGGAGGCATGTTCTTCTGGTGTGATGATCTACATTGGAGGCGGTATATATCATAGAAGTCCTTGAAATTTTGCACTGATCCTGTTCAGGATCTGGGCACAATAATAGTATTGATATTCTCGGGTCACATTTTTTTACAACAAAATAGCACTCACAAATAATCTCTTCAAAACTAATATTTTTTGCAAAAGTATAATGGTCTGATTATCTATTTTAAAATAGCCCTTCCAGCACATGTAGCTACTAGTTGGTGAGCTGATTTAATTTGACATGTGAAAAATTAATCAGCGTTCTACCTTTGATTTGTGCGTGTCATTTCATCGATTTCAGTGGAACCTGTCTTCCAGGGCCAATGACAGAATCACTCTCTAATTATCTTTATCAACCCCATTGCTATATTTATCACAAAAGCCGATTCACTTGCCATTCTTTTGGGAATGAAGAAGCTACGGATTATATTCGATTGGATTTGTTCCTTCTATATGCAGAGTACAAAATTCATCATGAAATTTGCAATATGCAGTAACCAGTACAAGTGTTTATTGGAATTGATGTTGAATTCAGGATGGATGCTCTTGAGTATTGAAGGGGGAGAAGCAGGCTTATGTGTACTCCTCCAGGGGATAAATTATGGTGAAGAGAAGACATCTGATTTACCTTACCACCGCATGTCTAGTCTCTCATGATCACATAGCACCAACACTGATAATCCTTACACTTTCTGTCCAATTCTATTAAGATGCTGGTTTTAAGGTTTTCCGAATTTCTCTTCAAAGCTTACTCTGCCCTCTGTCTCTAGAGTACCCTGTAACCCTCATCCCTCCAAGTAGCCTGCACCTCAATTACATGCTGAGCCACTGAAAGGGGCTCATCCTCTTTCCAAAACCAAAGGACAGGCAATGAGACAATCAGTAACAGAGCAATTAACCAGTTTACAGAGCCTTTTGCTAATAAGCTATTCGCTAAAATGACCCAACCCCATGCGATTGAACAATTGAACTGAATGATATGTGAATCATAAGCCAATAAAACTGTTGGGGGAAAACTGAAGATACAACACAAACCCATAGCAAGACCAGCTGGGCAGGACATTCTCAAATCTTCTCCTTTTGCTGCTTCAGAAACCCACCAGGAGGTCTAGGATTCTTAAGTTGATGTGCACAGGAGAAGGAGCCCAGGAGGAGGCCCAAAGGAATCAGAAACATTTTTAAGTTCTTTCTGCCATTAAAACCTGCCACCAGGGCTGAGCCCCAGTGGCGTAGTGGTTGTGCGCAGGACTGCGGCCCACTGGGATGGAGGTTCAATTCCAGCAGTGGGGCTGGGCCTCCTACTCCCACCACCGGAGAGCAGTGATGCCCAAAAATTAAAATTAAAAAAGAAAGAAAACCTGCCACCAGCACGGCTTATTGGTCAAGGAGGTGTCTGCTGTGGCACAGCCGGCAACTGTAATATACAACAGGCACCATAAATACAATCTTTAGGTATCAGTTGCTGCTACCTGATTTTTTTTCTCTTTAAAGGCATTCATTTCTTCTACCAAAAAAAAAAAAAAAGGAAAAAAAACCCCAAATACTCAAAATGAACCCTAGTTTTAAATGAAAAAATAAAATCATTAGGCGCTAACAAATCTCAAACCTCAAGAGTTTTTGTCTTTATTTTTTTAAGGGTAATATAACACAGGGAATCCAGGACATATAATCCCCTCAGGACCAATACTGAGGGTAGCAATACCAGGAGGGTAATGGTAGGATGAGGTAGAAAGGGAGAACTGGATCACAATGATCTACATATAACTCCCTCCCTGGGTGACAGACAACCGAAAAGTGGGTGAAGGGAGACATCGGACAGTGTAAGACATAACAAAATAATAATAATTTATAGATTATCAAGAGTTCATGAGGAAGACAGAAGCAGGGAGGGAGGGGAGAAATGAGGAACGGATACCAAGGGCTCAAGCAGAAAGCAAATCTTTTGAGAATGATGAGGGCAACAAATGTATAAATGTGCCTGACACAATAGATGGATGTATGGACTGTGTTAAGAGGTATATTAGCCCACAATAATATGATTAATTTTTAAAAGAATGATACATTAGAAACGGTCAAAAGATATGAACAGCTCTTTGAACAAAAGGATATACCAGTGGTGAATAAATACATGAAAATATAGCCAATACTATTTTGATGTCACTGCTGCTGTTGTATGATGATCACTTCTTATATTTTATCTTTTTAATTGAGCTATAATTAACGTATCATACAATTCAATCATATCAAGAAGAGCTGTGCAATCATCACCACCATCAACCTTGGAACCCTTTCTATCTCTTTTTACACAGTAATACTTCCCATTACTCCCAACCTCCCCTTCCCGTCCCCAGGCAATCATCAACTCAGCTACAGTCTTCATAAGTCCACCCATGCCTGATTCCCCAATGTTGTCATCCAGGTTTGTATGAGAGGGAGGCAGGAGATCAGAGAAAAGTCACTATAGAGCTGGCTCTCACCATTGAAGAAGGGGCCACGAGCAACCTCTAGAAACTGGAAGAGGCCAAGGCTGGATGGTTCCATTGGCTCCTCCAGAAGGAATCAGTTTTGTGACCCACTTCATTTTAACTCCAGAAGATTCCTTTCAGAGAGTTTGGGTGGCGTGACAGGTGAGGGCTTGGCAGCAAACCAAAAGGTTAGCAGTTTGAACCCACCAGCCACTCAGCAGGGAAGAAATATGGTGATTATCGTCCTGTACAGATTATAACTCAGGAACCCCTCAGAGCATCCTGCTATGTCCTATCAGGCTGCAATCAGTTGGAATCTACACAATGACACCCAGCAACAACAAGGACTCATCTCAGACTTCTGACCTCCAAGTCACTATAGATCACTAGGTTTGGCAGCAACAGGAAATGAATTCAGGCCATTTTTTAAATAAAACTCAACAGACATCTGCTGGAAGACCTACTAGTTACACTCCTGGACATGTATTCCACAGAAAATTTACATCCCCACAAAGATCTGTGCCTGCATCTGCACAGCAGCTTTATTCATAACAGCTCCAAAGGTGAATGGTGAAACAAACAGTGGTGCATACACACAAGAGAAGACTGGTCCGTCACAGAAAGAATACGTTATGGATATACACGATAACACGGGCGAAACTCGGGAAAATCATGCTAAGTGAAAATGGCAATCACAAAAGGTTATAAATGAGATGATTCTGCTATATAACGGTCTGTGGCTGGGTTTTCTAGAGAGGGATTGATATCTTCCAAGGAAATGGCTCACACAACTGCAGTGGTTGGCAAGGTTCAAATTCAGGGATCAGGCAACAGGCTGGAGGCTTCTCCTGACTCACAGGAGTATAAGGGGCTGATAAATCCAACATCTGCAGGCCAGGCTATGGACTAGCCAGAATGCAGGAGAGAGAAAGAGAGAGAACTTTGTCAGAGCATCAGTATATATTAGATATAGGTCGCTGTTCCCCCCCCCCCCATTGATTGGCTGTCCACACTAGAACACAACATGGAGAATGATTGTGTAATATCCACCAAGCTACTGGGAATTATGGCCTAGCCAGGTTGACAAATACTGTGAACCATTAGAATAACTTCTTTGTCATTTTAATGAATCATTTTATTGCGGGTTCTTATAACAATCCATATTGTTTGAATCAATTGATAAAATCAACTGTATCAAGCATGTTTGTACATATGTTGCCATTGCCATTTCCAAAAGTTTCTTTTTACTTGAGCCCTTGGTATCAGTCCCTCTTTTTTATCTGTTCCTTTCCCCACATACACAGCCTCATAACCCCCTGATAGATGATAAATTATTATTTTCATCTTATCCCAACCACTGTCCCCCTGACTCCATGTTTTCTGTTATTCTTCCCCCTGGTGAGGGTGTAAGGTTATGTGTCGATCATTGTGATGGGTTCGCCTTTTCAACCTTCCTCTCCCCCCACCCCCATCTTCCTATCTTCTAGTATTGCTAGTACAACTCCTGTTCCTGGATTCTGTGTGATGTGAGCCCCCATCTCTTTTCTATTCCTGTGCACATGTTCTGATCTGGTCTGAATTGAGAAGCAGCAGTAGGGTTATGAGAGTGGGGGGTGAGGAAACCTCAAGGAACCAGAGGAATATTGCGTGTTTCATTGATGTTTTACTGCACCCTGCTTGACTCATCCCTAGCCTGTGGCCCTGGGGTGGGGAGTTGTTCCATTGTCTACAGATGAACTTTGGGTCTCTGTTTGAACACCTTCCACGCTCCATTCTCAACAGTGTGCTTTTGTTTGTTTTTTATATCGTCTGATGCCTATTACCTGGTCCCCGATGACTCCTCATGAACATACAGGCTGGTGTCCTTCTTTCATGTGGGCTTGTTGCTTCTCTGCTGAATGGCCACTTGTTTAAGTTCAAGTCTTTTTAAGACCCAGATGTCGTCCCCATTTATAGCTGGGCACCACCTACCTTCTTCACCACATTTGCTCATACACCCATTTTTGTCTTCGGTACCTGTGTCGGGAGAGTGAGCGTCTCAGAGTGCTAATTTGTTAAAACAAAGTGTTCTTGTACTGAGGGAGGGTACGAGCAGAGGCTGGAAGTCCATCCTTTACTTCAGTGTATTTCCGTGTCAAGACATGCACATTGGCCAATATCCTTATTTTTGCTGTGTGTTTTTGTCCATGCTATATTGCACCTTGGTTGGCTCATGACTCTCCCTTCCTTATGACTCTTCTGTAAGGGGATGTCCAATGGCCTACAGACGAGCTTCGGGTCTCTATTCTGACCCCCTTCATTCAAATCCCTATGTTTGTTTGCTTTGGGTTGCCTGATACCTGATCCCGTCAACAACTGTGATCACACAGGTTGGTGTGCTCATTCCACGTGGACTTTGCTGCTTCCCTGCTAGATGGCCACTTGTGTCACTTCAAGCCTTTAAAACCCCAGGTGCTATATCTTGTAAGAGCGGGCCACCATCAGCTTTCTTCGCCACATTAACTTATGCATACATTTTGTCTTCAGGGATTATGTCAGGGAGGTGAACGTCACAGAATGTCAGGTTATTTGAACAAAGTGTTCTTGTGTGGAGAGAGGACTTGAGTAGCGGCCTGATGTCTGTCGGCTACCTTAATACTTAATCTATAAATATATGTACACTGGCCTATGTCTCTATCGCTACACATCATACTTATATATGTACAAGTCTGTGTTTATAACTCTTTGGCCTGCAATAGCTTCTTGAAATGAAAAGATTAGACAAATGAAGGATGTATTCATGGTTGTCAGTGTTGAGAAGCAGAAGATGAGAAAAGGAAGTGGATATGGTTATAAAAGGCACGAGTCAGGAGATTCCTGGGTGATGGAGCTGCTCAATATCTTGCCAATGATGATGGGTTCACAAACCCACCATGCAATCAAATCATTTAAAACTCCATAAACAAGAACACACAAAACTGAGGAATCTGAATATGAGCTCTAGATTGTACTGATGGCAATTTCTCGACTGTGATATGTAATCTCTCTTTTGAGGAACAATGACTCAAACATAGCGTCACTCTTGAAGCCACACAAGGGCCACAGAATCATCAGTACGAGCTAGTAACACACCTCTCACCAAAGAGAAGCTGTTCCAGCCATCACATTAGGATTAACAAAAATGATTTCAAACTGCCTAATTAAAATAAATGTAACAAAATCCAATACCTTGCTCATTTTCCCCCACCATCATCGATTTGAATCATGTAGGGACACATCAAATATTAAGGGTTTTTTAAATGTGGTTTTAGGGTTTGGGGTACCCTTGTTTCCATAGCATTCAGAGACCCTGGGACTCACCAACTGTGACCCAAACCTAATGCGTGATGACACTCACAAACTGAGCAAAAGAGCATCAGTTCTTTGCCCAAGTCTACCTCCTAGCTTCGAAGCTATGCGTAAGGTTTTCAGCGGCTTCTTCCTCCCAAGGAGGAAGCCGCGTCCTTCATTGTCTATTCTCAGTCTGGTAGCTCCCCTGAGACCTGTTCACTTTGGGTGACCCTACTGGCATTTGAAATACCAGCGGCTCCATCAATGGTCCCAGACATGGGAGCAATTGTGAAGACAGGACAGGGTCGCTATGGATCGGAGTTGACTCAACGGTACCTATCAAGAACCCCCTCCACGCAGCCCCAGCCAGCAGTCCCAGCCACTGACCAGCACTCAAAAGGAATGGGACAAGAGGGACTGCTTCTCCACTCACAGCTGACCTTTGCTCTGGGGCCCAGTTTGAGCTTCTTTTACTGGGTGTCGCTTGGTTTGAGCTTTCTGGCTATAATCAGACCATGGGCACTCCTTCCACAACTTCTAGTGATTCATAGGATTTTACAGCCTTAGCCCAGCAAAACTCTTGGTGTCAAATATTCACCAGGTAAATTTAGGACTTATCCCCAGCTCCGCCCACCAGACTCATGGCTTCTATCTTTGGTTCAGGCTTTAACAGTGAGGATGACACACTGTGACCTAAGACTGCATCCAAAGCAACATCTCAGCAGGTTGTATGCAGAGGTAGGGAATGTCCTGTCCGTGAGCCACACAAGGCCCACAGAATCATTAATACCAGCTATACATCTCACCAAACAGAAGCTCTTCCTGCCATCACATTAGGGTGAAGCCAGTTAAATGTCTGACCAGTAGGGCCTGTGAATAATGTGAGAAACCTCCATATGACCCTTGGCAGGAAAAAGGGTTCCCACTCTTCTGGTCTCTGGTACTCCAGGAGCAGTAGGCTGATATCAGTGCAGGCATGGCCAAGTCCAAGAACCACATCACACACAACCAATCCCGAAAGTGGCACAAAAAGGGCATTAAGAAGCCCCACTCATGACAA
>PVJH01013124.1:0-61465 GCA_004026705.1 Nesogale talazaci | reverse complement strand
GCACCAAAGAACAAGAATCACATCATTACATAGGAGGAGGAGAGCAGGGTGGGGACCTAAGGCCCACTGGTGGGTCACCCTTTTACAGGGGAGACACGGGGAGGAGACAGACCAGTCGGGGGGCAGCCAGGCAGTGATGATGCATACAAGTTTCCTCTGATTCCTGAAGCCTTCCTCCCTGTCCCCCAACCATCATGGTCCCAACTCTACCTTGCAAATCCAGATAGACTGGAGAAGTCACACTGGCATAGAGGGGAGCTGGAGATATGGGGAAACCAGGATGGATGGGCCCCTTCGGGCCAATGGTTAGAGTGGAGATACTGGAAGGGTGGAGGGAAGGGGGGGTAGAGAGAATGAACCAACAGCAAGGATATATACACAAGCTCTTATTTGAAGGATGGGCACCAAAGGAGTGGGTTGGGGGAGAGGTCGGGCAGTGTACGATATGACAAACCAATAACAATGTACAAACTATTGAGGATTGGAGGGGAGGAGAGACCAGGGGAAGAGGGGAAGGAATGGATAAGCTGATACTAGGGGCTAAAGGGAAAAAGGTGGACGATTGGAGAACAATAATAGAAGTGGACATGTGAGGGTGCTCGACGAGTATGCTTATTTATATATTGTGAAAAACGATGTATGAGCCCCTAATAAAATGATTGAAAAAAAAAAAGACTATGGAGAGAAATAGACCAAGTAATTCAAGAGTACTATATGTTAGCAGTGTTGGACTTGGGGACAGAAGGTTATGGGACTTGGAACTGGGAGTGTGGTACTCCTGATTGGGGCAAAATGTGTTTGCTAAATTGAGACTGCGAGTTCTTGCCACGTCAGGCCTGCCCTGGTGATTGTAGTATTAAGCAGTCTTCCTGCTGAGGGCTGCTGGCTCCCATTGTGGCTTTCAGTTGCTGGTAAATGGATGAATTGATGAGCATCCCTAATCACCTCTGACAGATTGGTTTTGTGTATTATATGTGGTTATATACCCAATTCCTGGTGGTTTCCATTTATTGCGCCCCCTCAGGAAAGGGGAGAAGATACCAATGCTATTGTGCTTTCCTTGGGCCCCTCCCATAAAGCACCTGCTGTAGTATTTCTTATAAGTACCACATGCTAACTGATTGCACCACTGGACCATTTTAATGTTGTAGTATTTCTATTCCTTGCTTGAGAACTCCTGGGATTCATTACCTACTACTCACCCCAGGTACCACTCCCTTGGAGTCCCTATGGTTTAACTTTATGACATGCCAGGTTGTCACTTTTTGCCACTTCTGTATACCTCTTGCCTACTTTGATGTTCCACAATCATTTCCCAATCTCTTGGACTTGGTCTGTCTTCTTTGTGTTGTGTCCTCATCTTGCACCTTGCTCCTGCCAGCATTTTAAGATGTCCACACTAAACTGCTCTGATGCGTCAAGTAAGAACAGACTGCCAACCCTTTCTTGCTCATTGTATGCATTGTATCTCCCTGTTAATTCAGTGTTATCCAACCTACAGTTACTGTCCAGAATTCCAAGATATTTGGTTGCTTTAATTTTCAGTTGTTGTTTTTTCTCATATTGCTGCAAGAGGATGTGACCAGTTATGTTGCCTTCTTGCCTCTGCCTCCTTGAAGTGATACTGTTTGCAGTTTAAGATTATATGTTAGAAACTTGGGGACACCACAATTATTAGTTTGGCTGATATAATTATTAGTTTGGCTGGGTATGTAATATAAAAAATCAATAAATACTTTGGTGTATTTCTTTTAGAATAATTCTAGTAGGCAAAAAATGAATAAATATAAATGGAATGAATAATCCATAAGCTCCATTTGTGGAATACATGAAACTTTATATCCTTCAAATAGGGGTATATATTTTTATATGTATCCAAACCACTTTGGGGTCACTATCAATTGAAATTGACAGACTAGCAGTGAATTTTGAGCATTCTATGAACCACTCAGAAAGACCAGTCCCTGGAAAAGGAGGGACAGTGAAAAAGAAGAAGGTCCCTGATGAAATGGATTATTGCAGCAGCTCCAACAGTGAGTTCAGGCATATGAACAATATTGAGGATGGTGTAGGACCAGGCAATGGCTCCTTCAAACCCATGCATGTATGAACTAGAAAACTAGCAGCAATAATTTTTGACTTACCTTTACACTATTAGGTTATTACTGTAGCTCTAGACAAATGGAAAAACATATACCGTGTTCTTACTTGGTTCTTACTTTTTTACCTTTTTATTGGGGGGGTGCATCACTGCCCTCTGGTGGTTGTGGGAGCTGCCCAGCCTTGCTCCTGGAGAGCAGCTGCTTGATTTGAACTGCCAAGCCTGTGAGCCACAGTTCCACACTCAACCACTTATGCCACTGGGGCTCAGCCCATCTTACTTGGTTTTTAAAAAAATTGTTTTAGATGCCTATTCTTTACATATTAATATATGTGTGTATGTGATATAATAATTCCAATTAGGATTCAAATAAGGTTTTAGTATTTTATTCAGAAAAAGTATTTCAGTGTTTGTATGGGCTATAAATAGATGAGAATAGTTAAAAAAATTATGAACAGGAAAGTGAGTTGCCTTACCAGTTATTAATAATACTCAAATTATTCAAATAATATAACTGACATAGGAAGAGGCAAACAGATCAGTGGAACATAAGCAGGACTCAGTATAGATGAAATCTTAATGTGTTCTTCAAATAAGTAGAGAAAAAAATGAATGAAATATTGCTAGCAGAAATGAATTCCCGATGATTAAAAAGTTAAATATTTAAAAGAAGATAATAGCATTTTAAAATTTTGACTTTTGCATAGTAGGTATTCAATAAAATAAGAGATGTTGTTGAGTAATTATGAGACATGCCAAAAGGTTGTCAATCAGTGGAAGTTTCTTTTCTTTTTCTTTTCTAACCCTAACCTAATAGTGGAATACTCTTACATACCAGTCTTCATTTCTTATTTTTCCACAGGACACAAAAAGGAAGATATAAGATCACTATTATAAAGAAAAAAAATCAAAGATATAAACCAAAGAGAATAGACTTTCAAGGTTCCCCAGTGGGGAGTGGACAGGAAGGGGAGATGAACCAATAAGACAATTGACAATAAGGTTGACAGGGTTAATCAGGGTTAGTGGGTGAAGGGGACGAAAGTAATCCACAAGAAGCAATGAAAGGAGGGGGATAGGTTATTGAGGGGTTGGGTAAATTACTTTAAATTTTTTAATACAAAGTTGATGATATGAACTGTAAACTTCAAATGCACGATTAAAACATTATTTAAAAAAACAAGCAAACAAATGGTGGCTTCTAAAAGGATCTACTGGGCCAGTTAAATTCAAGGCAGAAAAGTCAGCTCAGATGATTATGGCAACTGTTTGGGGACTACTGAAAGGGTAATCTGGATAAATTTTCTCAAAGGACACAAGATGATCAGGGGGCTTAAATTTTTAAAACTGTATTGGTAAGAAAAGTGCCAGGCAAGTTGTACTGAGAAGTTTTTCCCCCCATTACAACAATGTACTTCACCATTTTATGATGGTAGCAAGGGCTGTCCTATGAGAATACATTGGGAAACATTATCTCAAGAGAAAGAGAGAAACACCAACTTTAGAAATGTGTAGAGTGAAAAAAAAAAAGAAATGTGTAGAGTGAGGTTGTGAATTTGAGTAACAATTTTTCATTTAACAAAGGTTTCTATAATCTCATAGCAATAAAAACTTTTAGTTTTCTTGAATTTTCTAAAAAATATAGTCATATCAGCGTCTATATTTTTATCTTTTAAAAACCTTATTTTCTGTTTTAACTCTACTTAGCTTTTTAAAAATTTTATCAATTTGGTAAGATTTAGTGGTGGAAAGAAATGAATATGCTTGGTCAACCATCTTGAATTGGAAATCAGACCTAAATTTTTAATCACACTTGAACTTACTTCTCTTTCAACATCAAAACTTAATAGTCTTGCACAGGAAAGTTATATTCTTTTATTCTTAATTTCCCACTAATTAGGTTTTAAAGAAGTGTTCTGGAATCTTAATTTCAGATGGTTTATTTTCCATAGTATATTTTCTGTTTTAGCAAATGCGTAGTGGTTATGCATTGGGCTGCTATCTGCAAGGCCAGCAGTTCAAAACTACCACCTGCTCTGTGGGAGAAAAAAATGGGATTACTATTCCTGTAAAGAGTTAAGTCTCAGAAACTCACAGGGGCAGTTTTATTCTCTCCTATAGGGTTGCTATGAGTTGGTATCAACTTGATGGCAGTGTGTTTGTTTGGTTAGAATATTCATTGAGTTTATCATTTATGAATAATTACTTAATTCTAAGTAAACTTTATTGAAAATTTCTTACCAGTGGTTATCATTTGCCAAATCTTCCTTTTTAGCTGTCTTATTTTGGAAATTTTTATTTAAGTGCCTTAAATATTTTCAGAAAAGGTGTTTTGTGTGGTATACTTTCTGTTTATTGTGTAGAAATATAAATATTTTCCCCTTAAAACCTTGCTCAATTGTTTTCTGGGTTCAGAAGTAAGGGTCACAATTCTCTCTCAGAATTTAACATTGTTTCTTTGGTTTCTAGAATTTAATGTACATCATCACAGTTCCAATGGCTATCTGAAGTTATTTTATGATTAATAACCCGATTTTTGTATGGATCCTGGAATACATTCATTTCTCTGTATATCTATCTATCTTCTGAAAATTTCTGCTCTGATTATGGATTCTTTAGTTGTTTAAATTCAAGACTTTTTCAGGGAAACTTTCTTCTCTTAGATATTTGGTTTCTTTTTCTCAACTCTTTTTTCAAGTTCTTGATTTATTATGTAGATATATTTATAATGCAGTTATGAAGTATAACAATTGCTACATTGCTGAATAAGATCAGTGGTTATATATCCACTCTACTGCATTTTAATTGGTTTTGACTAATTTCTTGACCAAAGAGCTTACAGGCAAAATTAAATAAAAATTCCTCACACATTTGAGTGGTTTTATGAAGGCACATGAGAATTTCCCTCAACTTAATTTGGAACTTACTTCTTCATTTCAGGACCGAAAGTTAACCAAAGCTGAACAGCAAAGGTTCAAAGAAGAAGCAGAGATGTTAAAGGGTCTCCAGCATCCCAACATAGTTCGATTTTATGATTCTTGGGAGTCTATATTAAAAGGAAAGAAATGTATTGTATTAGTGACTGAACTAATGACATCAGGAACCTTAAAAACGTAAGTAGCTTCTGATAGTGCCAGTGGAGTTTTATTCAATAATTATTTTTAGGAGTCATAAAAGTTGTTGTAAAAATATTACTATTTGATAAATAGTGAATATAATGAAGTTTGTTAAAGTAATACAGTATGAAAAATTAGTATTTTTGAGAATTTTGGAATTTAAAATTAGTTCTGTGTCATTTGTAAATGAAAGATTGAGGTATTGGCTGTGTTCATATATCTTTGTCATTATAGTTTGTTTTATTTCAAACAATAATATTTATTTGGAGATATAATCACTTGTTTGGAAATATTAAATGTGAGGCATGCATTTTTCTATTTCCTAGTATCTTTGAGGTTAGCAGCCCAATGTGTAACCACTAGCAGGGTTCTTTTATTAGAGAGTAGAGGGAGATTTTCATTTTAAAAATGGTGCTGCCATTCTATAAAATGTCACTTATTCTAACTGTAGAACAGGTAGTCCCCAACTTATGATGGGGTTCTTTTCTGAGTTGCTTTAGATGTAAGTTTGATTTAGTTTTGCTTATTTTCCCTTTTTATCAAATTTTGGGGGAGTTGGAAACATTACATATAAACTTATGAATGTATGTTATTAGGTACATAAAGAAAATTATATGTGTCTTACAGACTTTCTCTGGGAAAGAGGCATTGGAGAATGCTGATATTTTGTTAGTTGCAGTAATATATATAATATAAGCCAACCTGAATATCAGCCACGCCACCTAATTTTACTACAAAAACTGCATGAGAAATGTGCTGAAAAACTTGGCTTATACATAAGTATAAATGAACTCCATTTGTGTAGAATTTTGGATTTTCTGGATTATACTTGGGAAAAGGGATAGCGTTTGTAGTCATAAAATTAATGAGAGTTGCCTATATGATTCATTCTTACCCTTTCATTTATTTCACAATAATCATTTCCCAAATCTGCTTACTGACATAAGCAAAACAACTAGCGTTAGGGTCCATGTTCCTAAAACAACTGAAGTCCCAGATTATTTTAGAAAAAAACTCTGCTAATCCTTTCACTGTAAAAATTTTTGGATAACTACTTTATTTCCTTTTTTCATTATTTCTTTCTTCTTTTGCAATTCTTCCTCCTTTAAAAATATATTAAATCTTGATATGTCAATACCTTTTCCACACAGACTCTGAGCTTTTCCATGTCAATGCAATGATGTTTCTAATTTCAAAGTTCTGGCCTAATGGACAATTTTTCACCAATCATTCTTTCATCACACTATCCTTATTAAATGCTTGCATTTAACAGCATTTCCCCATATCTTCCGAATTTTCCTTTAACTCCTTCCAAGGAAGATGCAATATTCCAGTTATACTGATGACCACAAGTATGATTCTTGGTAACTTGAATATACCTTAAGTTAGGAACTACTTGTGATTCTTGTTTTGAATTAAAAATACTAAACTTGGTAGGATGTTTTACCTAAGAATAAGTTCTTAGATATTGTTTTCCATTAGAGACATTGTAGTGCATGAAATACCAGCTTGCTTTTGTGATTTACCCTAATATTTATATCTTACATTTAAATTTATTTACCTGTGTTTTTGTCTTTTGTTTCTCTGTGTAGGTACTTAAAACGATTTAAAGTTATGAAGCCAAAGGTTTTAAGGAGCTGGTGCAGGCAAATTTTAAAGGGGTTGCACTTTTTGCACACTAGGACTCCTCCTATTATTCACCGAGATCTGAAGTGTGACAATATTTTCATCACAGGACCCACTGGATCTGTGAAGATTGGTGACCTAGGACTAGCCACCTTAATGCGGACATCATTTGCAAAGAGTGTTATTGGTGATTAGCATTTTATAGTTTGGGTTGTATGAAGAGAAATTATCAATTTTAAGGATCAGCACTCAAAGCTGGGCGATGACCTAATTATTTTTATAGGGAGGGGTGCAATCATGACTGTTATTTTACATGTTGTTTATGGATGCTGTTGTACCAAGAGTTGAAGAGTTGAATCAGAGACCATAAGACTTGCAGATCCTAAACTATTTATTTACTTTCTGGCCCTTTAGAGAGAGAAATTTCAACCCCTGGCAAAGAATGTATATATTCTTTGAGATATTTATTATACATTTACTTATTGCAGAGACATATATCTTTTGTGGAATATATTTAGGATTACTGAATGGTTCTGGGGATTTAATTATGATGTTTTAGAAATTTGCAAAAATCTGAATAACTAAAATGAAAGATTTTCATAATCTTGAGCATTACAAATTTTAATTTATCATTAGAGAGAGTTAAGGAAAGCAAATACTGTGGGTGCTTTATATAGACAAAGCTAGGGTTAATAAAATTTTATACTATTTAATTTGCTTTTAGGAAGCAAAAATTAACTCAAGTAACCCTTAGGGTAAAGAGAATGGGATTTGGGTGGATACATTTTCTCTTTAATAAATCTGTGGCTGTGGTGTTATTTTGTAGGTACACCTGAGTTTATGGCCCCAGAGATGTATGAAGAGCACTATGATGAATCTGTAGATGTCTATGCTTTTGGAATGTGTATGTTGGAAATGGCTACTTCGGAGTATCCTTATTCTGAGTGTCAGAATGCAGCACAAATATACCGTAAAGTTACTAGTGTAGGTATAACTATATTCTTTTTACTAGCACATATTTTCACACAAGCCTTTGATGTTGGTAAAGTCACTTTAGTCAATCCTAATTTTGGTTTATTTATGTAAAACAGAAACAAATTAATATAATTTCAATGAAAGAAGATTTATATTACCTTTACTAATATACTCTATTGTAGTAACGTGAAATGCTGGATAATTTGGGGTTAATGTCCAGGTAGATCATCTGTATATCCTTATAAAGTCATTTTAGATATTTATTAGTGAATCTAATTTTGCAATGCTAAATACTAGAGAATGGACTAAGTGGTCGTGAGAGTTTGTTTTAGTTCTTAAAGTTTGATTATCAAGGAACTAAAAAATAGTTCAATAGAATCTTTGAGCGGCCGTTTTGTGTAATTTTTATATTGGAAATTGCAAGCAATATAAAAATGAGCTAGAAGTATTTTCTACCCTGGAAAACTTGCATTTTATTCAGAGAATAAGATAAATTCTTAAATAGCTATGAAATAAGGAGATAGCTGTACAATAAATCATATAGAGAAAGTAAAAGTGTCATGATTGCTCAGAAGAGGACCTCTTCATATCCAATTAGATGGCTCAAGATAGTTTGTTAAAGAAATATTAAGAGCTGCCTGCAAAGACATGTTGCATGAGCAATCTTTAGAATGGAACTTGGCAAACAAGTGAGTGAGTCTCTGTGGCCAGACTTCCTCTGTGGCTGATCTTCTCAATCTTGATCAGTGCTCAGTACTTTTGCATCTTGAAATCTGAATCCCATGCACAGCCATTGCTTTGCCCTGAAGTATCGTGGCATGAGCTTTGTCTGTGTCTTAAGTGTCCACAAGCATTGTACAACCAATTGGATATTGGCAAAGGCCTTAGTACATGCCCTGCTGGGAACACAAAATTCTTCCCAGCTACTCTTGGAATTCAATCCAGAGGAAAGAAGAGTGAAAAAAATCAAAGCCCCAAGGACATCTGTCTAAACGTCAAAAGAATCACTTCACGAACCTGAGATCAGAAGAACTACATGGTGACTGACAACACAAGGAGGAAAATGCGGAACAAAACTCCAGAATAAAAAAGATGAGATGTATGGGTCTGATGGAGACTTGGAATTCCCAAGGCTAGAGGACTTGTTTGAACTTCAGGCCTGGAGCGGAAATCACTTCTGTTGCTCATCATTCAGTCAAGCAATAAACAAACTTTTAAGGTGAACAATAATATGAACAGCTCAAATCAATCAACCTAGAACAATCAACCACAGGAAATTCAATGAGCAACATTTGCACAGGGGTATGGCTCAAAAGTCAGGAAAAGATAAGGAAGAAGGACAAATAGATGCAATGTAAACCTGTAGATGACTGACAGTATAAAAATGCTGTTAAATTTTGTTGACTACAATCACTCACTGCCACAAAACAAAATATGCATTCTGTAAAGTTTCACTCAACAATAAAAAGTTAAAAATAAACTATCAATAGATAAAAATTATAATAATGTCTTCACATGCATGTATTTATATACACATAATATATATTAAATATAGATATAGACATATATGCACACATATCACTTCTTAATCAAACTTCTGCAAAGTACAAAGATTTAGTAAAAAAAAAAATCTAAAACTTTGAAAAATTTAGGGCAACGGAGAACAAACTGAGTTCCTTGACATTTTATCACAAAAATAAATCAATTTTGTTCAAGAAAAATTTCAAGAGCATTTCATGTAAATAAATAATATATAAATGGCTACATTTTTTGCTACATGCTGTATACCACATATTTTAATAATTATATGCCTACAAGATTAACATCTTTAATCAGCAAATTATGAGACTGTAGTCAAATATTGTGAGTTGCCTAAGTTCACACAGCTACTAATATTGGTGGGTTTTTTTTTGGGGGGGGGGGTATCACTGCTCTCTGATGGTGGGAGTAAGAGTATTGGTGGGTTTTGACACCAAGTCTGTTTGATTCTAAAGCAGAGGTTCTTCACCTTCCTAATGCCATGACCCTTTAATACAGTTCCTCATGTTGTGGTGACCCCAACCATAAAATGATTTTCATTGCTACTACATAACTTTAATTTTGCTAATGTTATGAATGAGGTGACTCCTGTGAAAGGATCATTTGACCCTCAAAGGGGACGCGACCCACAGATTGAGAACTGTTGCTCTAGAGCTTCCTGTAGGGAAACAATAAGAAATAAATCTATAATCCATAATGTGAGACATCTTATTCAAGGATAAATCGAAAGATTTCTACTAGAATCCAGTTCATACATAAGTACATGTTTTTTTTCTAAACAGAGCATGTTTAAAGATGCCTCTGCTATCAGTAGATAGCTATAAACAAGTTCTGTCAGTAATATACTTGTCCTAGTGTCATTAGGGTGCTTTCCAAAAAAAATGAACTTTTTGTGTCTTGAAAAAAATGTGCTTTGGAAGCCAAGACTAATATTTTAAAAATAAACCTTTAGTGGATATCTTCCCAAATCATTGAAGCTTTGCAACAAGTTTACAGGAATGCTGCCCTCACAAAACAAAACAATTTTTAGATGAAACAATCATTTTAAGGAAAGTAGGGAATATTTTCAAAGTTGAATTCAAGACAGAGGGGTTAGTTTAGAAGATTCAATTGATCTCAAAGGAGTAACCGTGATAGGTTTTTCTTGTAGGACATGAAATGATCATGGGTCATATTAAAAATATGGTTTTTTAAAAGAATTTTCTTAAAACAATATAAATTGCATTGCTGAAGAAATTTATGCTGACAGAATTTTTTTTTCCATCATGACATTCTTTAAGAGTAGCAATGAAAATTTTCAAATGAGTAGTTATAAAAATTTTACATGTTTCCGGAATGATTAGTGCAACAAATGTGGTCTGCATACAATGGATGCATGTATTGATCATGATAAGAGTTGTATGAACCCCCAATAAAATGATTTAAAAAAAAATAACAAAAAAATTATCAAGGGATCATGGAGGGGGGGATCGTAGAGAGAGGGAAAAATGAGAAAATTTTGTTGGGAAACCTTACCCCTGCAATCCTGCAGCCCTAATCTTGGCCCTTCAGACTTCTTTTTGTTTCTCAAACTCAAAGAACATTGAAAAGGAACATGATTTGAATCCCTTAAAGATCCCAAACTGTTATTTTGTCATGCAAATCATAGAGCATCCAATTCTTTAAGGAAGGGTTAGAAAGATGGAAATGCTTTCTTCTGACATATATAGCCCTAAATGGAGGGTGTGTTGAAAAATAATAGCTTCATATCTTTGTGTGATAACAGTTTATGTTAGTAGCAATGCTTTTGGATTAACCCTCCTGGAACAAATGACCTTGTTTCTCAAATATATAATTTTATGAAAGAAAGAAAGGGCTATTATAGAATTAAAAAAACCTGAAGGATAGTGGTGAATGTAAATGTTTAATATGACTTTAATAATTTCCTTGCAATATCCCTTAAAACTTAATAGCTGGATCTGGTAACATGGTATGAGCCAGCTCCAGGTACTTTTGCAAGAGATAGTAATTACACAGTATAGATATCTAATTGAAATAAGCCAACTTAAAATACATAATTGAGACAATTTGAAAATTTAAATGTGGACTGAGTTTTAGACGATATTAAGGAATTATTGGTGATTATTTTGGGTAAAATAATTGCATGAAAACATTTTTAAAAGACTGTTAGATCGACAAACTAGTAAATTTATGAGAGAAATCATACGATACCTAGAATTTGCTTTATAATATAGGATTTTAAAAAAGTTTGGGGAAGAAATAAATTAAATAGAGTAACAAAATGTTGATTATTGTTACATCTGGTTATGGATCAGTTTATTATACTTTTCTCCAATGTTTTGAGTATATTTGGTAATTTCCAAAACAACTCATTAAAAAGAAGTAAGGCTAGGGGTCTTAAAGGCTTGAAGATAATCAAGCGGCCATCTAGCTGAGAAACAACAAAGCCCACATGGAAGAAGCACAGCAGCCTGGGTGATCACGAGATATTGAGCTGATCAGCTATCAAGCATCAAAGAACAAAAAAAATCATATTATTGTGAATGTGGGGGAGTGCAGAGTGGACCCAAAGCCCTTCTGTAGGCAACTGGATATTCCCTCACACAAGGCCCAGCGAGGGAACAAGGCAGTCAGGGTGTAGTGCAGCAATGATGAAACTTACAATGTTCCTCTAGTTCTTGAATACTTCTCCCCCCACCTCCCAATATCATGGTCACACTTTTGCCTTACAAATCTGGCTGGACTGGAGGAGGTACACTGGTATAGATAGGAACTGGAAACAGGGAATCTAGACCAGAAGAACGCCTTAGGACTGGTGGTGAAAGGGGCGATAGTGGGAGGGTGGAGGGAAGGTGAGGTAAAAAGGGAGAATAGATTGTAAGGATCTACATATGGCCTCCTCGTGGGGGGACGGACAGAGGAGAAGTGGGTGAGGAGAGACGTTGGATAGTGTAAGATACGACAAAATAATAATAATTTATAAATTATCGGGGGTTCATGTGGAGGGGGAGCGGGGAGGGAGGGGAAAATGAGTGGATACTAGGGGCTCAAGTAAAAAGTATTTTGAGAGCGATGAGGGAAACAAATGTACAAAAGTGCTTGACACAATGGATGAATATATGGATTGTGATAAGAGTGTACGAACTCCCAATAAAATGATTTTTTTTAAAAAAGCTACAATTTCTTTTTAATTTTGGCCCATATTTTGGAGAATCAAAAATAAAAAAGGACTTTGTATTTGATTTCCTAATCAAATACAGCTAAACTACAACTCCTCTGTAATATTCACCTAAGAGTAAAGGAAGTCATTAATTATCCAGGACTGGGAAATATGTTGGCGCTAAATGGAAAGCTTGACATTTTTCTATCATAAATAGACTATGGTTATTCCATTTTTTAAAAAGATGGCTTTATTAAAATCACAAAAATGCCACAATTCAGACTCCCATCTAAAAGCTTATTACATTTAGAGTATAAACTGACTCCTAATCTCTCCAGATTTCTTTCAAACTCATTGCCATCAAGTCATTTCTGATTCATAGCAACCTATAGGACAGAGTAGAACTGCCCCTGTGGATCTCTGAGACTATAACTCTTTATGGGAGAATAGAGCTGCTCCTGGAGCACTACTGTTGATTTCAACCTGCTGACCATGCTATTAGCAGTCAAATATATGCTTAGGTTTCTGTAGCATATGGAATTAGGCATTCTAATTCTGGATCCTATGAGGTAATTTAATGAACCCAGAACTAGAGCTCAGATTGTCATATTCTATGACAATTGTTCTATTATCAGCTTTCTGTTTTCAGCTAAATTTGGTTTTTCTGTTAGAAGACTGCTCTGATATTTCTTGGATTAAAACAGAAAATATAATAAAGGATTATAAGATGTAAAAGTAAGTAGATTTTCCATTAGCTAGTGCAGTTACCACAAGACATAAAAATTATTATTTATTTCTTTGTTACTAAACCCCTGCAACCTGAAAATCAGCTCGAGGTTCAATATTTTAGTATTGCTTAAAAATAAAAACTCACTAAATCTGCCAGGTTTTTTGTACTGTGGTGGCTTGTGTGTTGTGATGCCTGGAAAGTATGCCACCATTATTTCAAGCACCAGCACTATCATCCATACTATAAAGGTTTCAGTGGAATTTACAGACTAAGGCAAACTGGGACAATAGACCAGATGATCTACCTATTTAAAAATCTGGCCAGTATGAATGGCAGCTGAAAATTGTTTAGTATGGTGCCAAAAGATGAGCCCCACAAGTTGGAAGGCATTCAAATACAGCTGAAGAAGATTGAGTTGACTTCATTGAAATGGATGGAGTAAAACTTTTGGGACCTTAATTTTCTAATGTGGTATGAACCAAAATGAGAAGAAGCTGAAATAGTAATTGCTAATCACTATTTGTAATCAAAATATGAACTTACTAAGTATGAATCTAGAAAATTAAAAGTTGTCAAAATGAAATACAATGTGCAAAGATCATTATTCTAAGTATTAGCTGAAATAGACCAGTATTGAGCAGTCTGAATCAGATAACCATAGGACAAATTCAAGAAGAATGAGTTTTCAATCATCATCATAAAGAATATTTCAAGATCTATCTTGAAGTATAGTACTTTCAGTATTTGGATAATATCAATATGCTTATAAGGAAAACCAGTAAATACAGCAGTTTTTAAAATTTACATACTTTCCATTAATGCCAAAGATGAAGAAATTGAATAATTTTACTTCTACCATCTGAAATCGATCAACAATGTAATGAATATTCGTTGATTGTTACTGGTGATTGGAATGCTAAAATTAGAAACAAAGAAGGATCCAAACTCCTTACCATCAAGTCAATTCCAACTCAACAACCTTATAGAACTGCCCCTGTGAATTTTTGAGGTTGTAAATCTTTATGGGAGTAGAAAACCTCATCTTACTTCTGGGGAGGGACTGTTGGTTTCAAACTGTTGACTTTGTGGTTAGCAACCCAATTACTCCATCAAGACCCCTAAAGAAGGATCAGTATTTGGAAAATATGACTTTGGTGTTAGAAAATATACTAGATTGTGTGGTAGAATTTTGTAATTTTGTTGATTGCAAATACCCTTTTTAAACAATATAAGTTTTCATTATACATGTGGACCTCACTTGATAGAATGCACAGGCATCAGATAGACTATACTATAGAAAGATATGATGTAGGAGTTAAATTTCATCAATCAGAAGAAAACTTGGAACTGACTATGGGACAGATGTCAATTATACACACACAAGTTCAGGTTGAAGCTAGAGAAAAACAAGCCCATAAGAATCAAAATGCAACCTTGAATAAATCCCTTGTGAATTTAGGGATCATCCCAAGAATAGGTTGGTGCATTGAACATTAATGATGGATACCACATAAATTGTGGGGTAGCATCATACATTAAGTAAGTAAAGGGTCATTGATAAGTAAGGAAAGAAAGAAAATACCTAAATGGATGTCAGAAGATACTTTTACAGTACAGTGGCCAAAATGAAAGAATGAAATGATGAAATTAAAGATCTGATCAGAACATTTCAAAGGACAGCTTGTGAAGACAATGTACAATATTATAGTGAAATGTCCGCTTATATTTAGAAACCAAAATACTTCAGAATTTCTCAAGATGGAAGAATTGATGGCAAAATTCTAAGCTTCAGGTTGCAAAGCATCGAACAATGTAGAAGGCATCAAAATAAAGCGGAAGGAATAGTAACTGTACTAAAAGGAATTGATCAGTGTTCAACCATTTCAGGAAGTAACATGATTAAGAATGAATGTCACTGAAGGAAGAAAAAGAAACCTCACTGTCATTGAGTCAATTCCAACTTATAGTGACCCTACGTAGAAGACATCAATGGAAAAGTTAAGGCTCCAGGAATTGAAATAGTACCAACTGAGGTATTTCAACAAATGGGTGAAATGCACTAACTCATCTTTGGGAATACATTTGGAAGAGGCCAATTGACTGGAAGAGAATAAAAATTATCCAAGAGACTGTGGACATTTTTCTACAAATCTATATCATATGCCATTAAAATTTTGCTGAGGGCTGAGCCCCGGTGGCGTAGTAGTTGTGCACGGGACTGCGGCCCACTGGGATGGAGGTTCAATTCCAGCTCACAGGGGCAAAGGCTGGGCCTCCTACTCCCACCACCAGAGGGCAGTGATGCCTAAAAAACTAAAAAAAAAATTTGCTGAACAGAATTAAAAAACCATTGCCCAAAATTCAAGTTGAATTCAGAAGAGAACATGGAACATGTTATGTTTTCTCATTGCTTGCTTATGTCAGATAGCTCTTGCCTGAAAGCAAAGAATATCAGATGTTTACTTATGTTATATTGGCTACAAAAGGCATTAGATTGTGTGAATTAATAAATTATGGAATAAATTGTCAAGAATGGAAATTCTAGAATTATCTTCCATTATCCTCACATGGAAAGTGATCAAGAACAACAGGATCATTCATGGTTTAAAATAATGAATGTGTGTATTAGAGTTGTAGCCTTTCACAGTTCTTAAAAAATCTTTATGCTTAGATTGATGAGATAATAATAAGAAAAACTGGACTACATAAAGTAGAATGTAGCCTTAGGATTGGAGAAACACTCATGAACAACTTATGATATACAGGTGGCATAACTTTGCTAATTGAAAGCAAATAAGACTTCAAGTACTTCCTAAAGATGACAAAGACTATAGCCTTCACCTCAACATAAAACAAAATTTTTAAAAAATTCCTAAATTGTACCAATTAGCAACACTATGATAAACAGAAAATATTGAAGTTCTTAAGGATTTCATTTTAATTGGATCCACAATTAATTCCCATGGAAGCAGCAATTTAGAAACCAAATTATATATAGCATTATGCAAATCTTCTGTAAAAGACCTTTTAAAATTAGGATTAAAAAGTAAAGATACTCGATTCTAATTTTGAACCTTAACTGCATATGAAAACTAGACAATGAATAACAAGACTGAGGATGAATTGATGCCTTTCATTTATTGTGTTGTTGAAGAATATACATATGAAGGGGGTAGATCTGTTGGGTGGAGCTTTTGTAGTAAGCATTTTTTTTTCTGCTAGAGGATCATCAAGCAACAAGCTCTGAGTTAGTGCACCCAGTGGTGTCACCTGGGAAGGTTCTCTCAGATCACAGTCAATTGTTTTGTAAAAGCAGTTTTGCTTGAACCTTGTTTTCTGTTAAGAGAACTGTGTGCGGCTGTGAAATTTTGTTTCCTGCTCAGGAAAAATGCTGCAGAAACCGTTGTGATATTGAACACAGAAGGACAATGCTATGGGAAAAACTCAAGTGTACAAGTTTTTTTCTCATTTCTAAGAAGGTAAAATGTCAAAAAAAATGTTGATTGATGACAGCCCTCATTCTGGACATCCGTCAACTTCTCAAACGGATGAAAATGTCTACTCATAGTGTATTTGGAGTTTGTTCCACCCGGTCAGACTGTTAATCAAGTCTTCTATCTAGAGGTTCTGACAAGATTGTGTAAAAGTGTGTGACCAAAAAAGGCCTGACTTGTGGCAGACTGGAGGCTGGTTTTGCCATCACAGTGCACCTGTTCATGCAGCCATCTCAGTGCATCAGTTTGGGGCAAAAAACAGCTTGCCTCTCTTGCCCCACACACTTTACTCACCTGACCTCACTCTGCGTGACTTCTTTTTGTTTCTGTGAATGAAGAATGACATAAAAGGACAACAATTTGACAACATAGGAGAGGTGAAGAAGAAAAAAACATAGGAGGTGCTGTTAGCTATCCAAACATAATTTTGAAAAATGTTTCTAAGAATAGAATCAAAGATATGACAAGTGTATTAAGTGTAATAGACAGTGCTTTGAAAGTGATGCTTGTTTTGTAAAACAAATTTTGAATACCATACATAGTTTTGAAAAATAATTCCAGGGTTTTATTTGGTACCCAATTGTATATGTATTTTTTATTCATTGAATCATATCAAGAAGGGCTATCTAATTATCATCACAATCAGCTTTGGAACTTTTCTTTTTTCCCTTCTTTTACACATTAGTGTTGTTTTCCCATTCCCCCCACCTTCCCTTGCCAGGCTCCTAGCTTATTATCAATCTTGTTACTGACTTTGTACTTCCATTTGTCCCAGTTTCCCTTTACAAATGCTGATACAAGACTAGAATAGATGTCATACAATGATCTCTTAACAATGACCATGCAAAACTGATAGACACTTTAATCTAAGAGAAAACGGAACATTAAAAATTTAGAGTAAGTTCACTTTAGAGTAAGTTCACTGAGATGTTACATCCCAGTCTAAGTACGGTTACTAAAGCCAAGTTTACATTGCTCACTGTTTGACTATGGACTACTGACATTATGTTCCTAACTTGGGATTTGCTGGATGCTCAACCCTTGTAGTAACCCTGAAAATGGATTTGAACTGCTACTATCAGCCATAGCTTTCTGCAATTCAATTATTTAGGATTTGGACACCTGTACTGTTTCTTTTTCTAGGCTTGGATCTTATTATTAGTTATCTTTGGATCACACAGGTTGGTGAGCTTCTTCCTTGTGGACCTACATCATGGACTGCAAGAAGTATTAACAAATTTTTTTTGGAAGAAGTACAGCCACAATGCTTATTTGAAGCTAGGATGTGAAAAACTCATCTCACATAATTTAACTATGTTATTAGGAGAGACCTGCCCCTAGAAGAAGATAGCATGCCAGTTAAAGTAAAGAGTCAGCTGAAAGAAGACCTTCAAGGAGATGGTTTGACCCTACAGTTTAAATAATATTCCCAAAACACATTATGAGGATTATATGGACCAAACAATGTTTCATTCTGTTATATCTAAGCTTACTATGCATCGGAACCAATTTGATGGCAGTTAACAAAAACAAGGATAAAATCATCCCTTAAAATGCTATATAAGGGCTGAGCCCCTGTGGCACAGTGGTTGTGCCCAGGACTGCGGCCCACTGGGATGGAGGTTCAATTCCAGCTCCACAGGAGCAAAGGCTGGGCCTCCTACTCCAACCACCAGAGGGCAGTGATGCCTAAAAAAAAGCTATATAAAATCATGTGTGTGTGTGTGTGTGTGTGTGTGTGTGTGTGTATATATATATATATTTGAGATAGAGAAACTCTTGGAATTTTCAAAAAGTGTTTTAAATGATCTGTTTTTCTAATTACCCCAAATACTTGTTTATTAACTTTTGCTGCTTTAAGCGCAATTAGAATTCTACTTTTATTTCTACTGAGTGTTCCATTATGAGAAATTCTTCATGTTCTTAAATACTTTAAGAAAATTTTGAAATTTTGTCTAAAAGTATCCTATATGCAAATAATATGATTTATATAATTTCCCTAGTATTGGTGGATATTTAAGTTGTTTCTAATTTTTCTCTATTATTTGCAATGATATGTTAAAATCCTTGTCAAAAGAACTGTTTATATTTCTCATTTAAAACTTGAATATAGGGCTGATCCCTGGTGGCGTAGTGGTTGTGTGCGGGACTGCGGCCCACAGGGTTGGGGGTTCATATTCAGCAGCAGCTCTCCAGGAGCAAGGCTAGGCCTCTTACTCCCACCAGGATCAGTGATGCCCACAAAAAAAACCCCAAACTTGATTATAATTTTATAGTAAAAATAATGTTTAGTAAGTATCAACTGACTTTGGCTTTCAATTATTAAATTTGTGGCTAGAAACCATATTTCTTCTTCCAGGGCATAAAACCAGCAAGTTTCAATAAAGTCACTGATCCTGAAGTGAAAGAAATTATTGGAGGGTGTATTCGTCAAAACAAAACTGAAAGGTGAGTATGAATATTGCAAGATAACATACATGATTTATATATTTTTATCTCACATCAAATAAATTTCTGATCTTTGAATCATGCTAGGTATGGCTTTTGAGTGGGAATCAAGTAATATTATATAGAATGAAAGTTATCAGTCAATGTTATATAACATTTTAAACATATATCACGTGATGATTTTTTCTCAAACTATTTGGGTTTTGTTGTGTATGTGCTATGACAAACTTTCATCACCCTCAGACATTTAACAGTGAGTCCTCACTTCTCAGAGTTGATTGCAAAGAGTTTTTTGCATAATCTGCCACTTTCAGGTTCATTCTTAAGTAGTTTCTAATGATATTTTTTTCTTTTTAGAATATAACTTATCTTTGTGTCATAACAACAGTAAAACTATAAAAATACTTTTGTTTTAGAAAGAATATTATAGGTTTATTTGTATCACAATTCTCACTTTCTTATAGTCAACTCCCTTTAGTCTTAGCTTTAATGTAAGCTTAAGGTAGTTGCTGACAGACATTATTAGTTTAGTGTTTTGATTTATTTATGTCTTATATGAATATTATTTCCACCAACATTTCACTGTCCCCCGTTCTTATTAGTTTTCTGTCTAGGTTTAGTGTTGCATATCTGAGACTTTTTAAAGCCAAAAGGTAAGGCCTGTTTAATTATAGCTTTATTATAGAACATTTTCAGTGTGTGTACTGACAGACTACATCTAGGTATGTTTTTAAAGAGAAGCTGAAAATACTATATTGAGGTGTTATTTTAGTTTGGATTATGATTGTTTTATATAGTTTTTAAGCTATCTGGATCAGAGAACTTTGGAATATTCAAAATGATTCGTGGCATATTTGTATATTGGGAAGAACACAAGTGTCAGAATGAGATTAACATTCAAATCTAGATTTAAATGTAGCCTACTTGTGTAGTAAATATTCAGTAAATAGTAGCTTATGCTGCTGCTATTATTATTTATCAGTAAAAATACTTAGATGAATTTTTATTGAGAGGCAAAGAACTTAACAAATTTTTGCCATCTTAACACGTCTCACATATCTCACTAAAACCAAATTGCCTGAGAAAGCCTATTCTTATAACATCATTTTAGTCATGTGTCTCTTGATAATTAAAAATGTAGAAGTAGAAAATCTTCAACTTACATGATACCATGTTGTCAACATGCTCTATATATTTTAAATAGTACTGGTGGAACATTCTGCCTAGGCATTATGGAATGTATAAGTTTTCACTTTTCCTTGCTTATAAACTAGATGTTATATATGTATTTTAAAAGTTGGTCAAAGAAAAGAAAATCAGGGGGTGGGAAAGTAGAAAAAAAATTAATTCTCCCTCCTTGTAAAAGATTTTTTTAAACCGATGTTCTTTGGTTTTATTTAGAGATGTATAACTCCTAATATTAAGTTAGGGTTGTGTTCACTGTGTGTATGCTTTGGCCTAAAAACAGACTTAAATGCTTTGAGAAAAGCACTGGACATTACTGAAATTGTGTTAGCTTCACCAGTAATGCTTTCTAAAGAGTAAGCTATACTGACAGTGTTATTTTGATATAACAATAATCTTATTGTTAATGGAGACAATGATTTCTATTTGCAATATTCATTAACGAATTTTAACTTCATGTGTCTGGGAGTGCTTTAGCTCCCTTGCTGAGAATATAGTGTTTGAGTAACTTAAGATGGTGGATTAGTGAAGAAACAGAAGACAAAATAACTTCAGGAAGTACTATTATTTATCATTCTCAACCGCATATTGATTTTTAAAGTATGTTTTAAGGTTCAACTGATCCTGCAAATGTTCATATTACTTGAAAGATAGTTAAAATGTTGGAGTACATGTATTTAATTTTTCACCCTTCCAAAACTCCAAAATGAAACTACAGTAAATGGATCTTTTAAGTCATAAATCCACAAAGACCAGGAAAATAGGAAAAGATAATAGCAACTCCACCAACCATGTGCTTCTTTATTTCTCTCTTGGAATACTTTTATATACAAGAGTTAAGTAAAAAAAAGAGTAAAAAAGTATTGCTCAAAAATCATGGAAACCTTATTAAACAAAAATACACAAATAATGGAGCTGCTTCATGACACATCTTCCCTCTAGTTCTAGCTCTCTTACTCTTCCTTAAAGAATTTTGTGCTATTCTATTTGAACCATGTCTAAATGACAATTTCAACGTTCACAGGAACTCAAATAATTTTTTGTTTCAATGTTCTTTGAGTTTGGGAAACAAAAGAAAGTGTAAAGAAACAAGATCAGGGTTTTAGGGTAGGTAAGGTAAAGTTTCCCAACAAAATTCTTATAGCATAGCCCTTCCTGTTCTTGAAAAATTGAGCAGGTATGTTGTCATGATAGAAAAAAGTCCACAGGCTAAACTTCCTGACTGTTTTTGCTTTAATGCAGTTTATAATTTTCTTGAAACTCCTTTGTAATGATCCTTCATGATTTTCCTGAGTCCTCTGAGATAATCTCGCAATATAGATTGGGATCCAAAAAGCAGTTGTCATAATCTGAGCTCAGCTCTCTGGTTTGGGCTTAAATGTTTTAGCAAATCCCCTGGGAAGTCACTGTTTTGATTGGAACTTTTTTGAAGGTACCCTAAAAAGATTATGACAAGTATATTGCTGAGATTACTTATCTGCAGCCATCAATAGATTGTAGACATTTAAACACATTTTCTTTGGAATAAATTCATGCACATTTAAACCAGAATCCTGATAGCAATTTTTTTCATATGTTGAACTTTGGGATATATATGTTTTACTGGTAGTAATTGATCATTTAGATCAGTAGGTATGCATGCTAGTGGAGATTTCTTTGCATCCCTGATAGAAAACGTTATATAGGGTTTGATGTTTATAACAAAAAAGATTAATACGGTAATTAAAAAATTTAAACAAGATTGTTACTTAGGTACAATTACTATTAACTGAGAAAATAGTGGCATTTATATCTTATGGCTGGAAAAATTGATCACGAGACATTTATTTTGTTTATTAGGTTGTCTATCAGGGATCTACTTAACCACGCATTTTTTGCTGAAGATACAGGATTGAGAGTGGAATTAGCAGAGGAAGATGATTGTTTAAATTCATCCTTGGCTTTAAGACTCTGGGTTGAAGACCCTAAAAAATTGAAAGGCAAGAACAAAGACAATGAAGCTATTGAATTCAGTTTTAATTTAGAAACTGATACACCTGAGGAAGTAGCTTATGAAATGGTAAGTAAATCCTACCATTATCATTTCTCTTCTCCACTTTTCTAATATCAGAATTTGTTCCTTTCTAATTGCTTTATTTCCTCTCGTTTTTTACTTTTCTTTATTTAAATTGACATTTTGGAAGGTAAGTGTATAGAAGAGTATATTAAATATGTTTGTACAATGTAAAGAATAATAAAACTACCTTTGTTAAAAATACAGAGCATTACTAGAAATGTTCTATATCCTACTCTTGTGACTAGTGTCTGTGATATAAAGTGCAACTATTGGCTTCTCCCTTTCTGGAGCAGAGATGAATGAAGAAAATCAGAGACACTTAGAATCATTAGTCCAAAAGACTAATGAACAGCATGAATCCTAGCCTCCTTCAGAAGAATTAGATGGTTGTGTTAGTCCGGGTAGACTAGAGGAACAAATTTCATAGACACGCATATGGATGTAAGGGAATGGTTTATATATAAAAGGAACAGGACATTGAGAAAACATCCCAGCCCAGTCCAATTCAAAGTCATAAGTCCTATATTAACCCATATGCCCGAAATCAGTCTATAAAGTCTCCTTCCGACTCACGAAGTCACAGGTCAGTGGGTGCAGAATCCTGGCACTGGCAGGGGTCTCCACATGGCTCCTCGGTTCCAGGGCTCAGGGTCGTCAACAGCATCCTGTGGTGGCAGAAGCAACTCATTATTGGCAGAGGTCTCCATGTGGCCGCCCCAACTTCAGAGGTCTGACTCCCTCAGGGCAAAGCCATGTGGTCTCTCCGCTGGTCTCTCCGCCGGCTCCTCCAGCTTCTCAGACGCTGCCATCTTGTCTTGTCCATGATTCATTGTCTCTACAACTAACTCCCAACCACTGGGGAAGATAGCTTCTCATCTTCACGAGGGAAATATTGCGAGATTTCCCAGAAGTCTCAGGAGAAAGCCGTGCCCACATAGAGGCCTCATTGGCTACTCAATGGTTATCTCCAGATTAACAGGCTAGACTCCACCCCTATATTTCAATTATAAAATTAACATAAGCACATGACTGCCACAATGGTACTGGGTCAGAACAAGACTCAATGTCAGAAAAATGATCAGACCTATTGGTAAGGTATAGATTAGTAGAAACCCAGTTACTATGCCCCTTTAGTCACCTTTCAGGTCTGAAATTGAATTCATCCGAGTGATTGAATTTTCACCCAAACAATAGATAGGTCTATAAGGTAAGCCCTAGCACTAGGGGGACATCCTTCTCATAACAAGCAACTATCAACGACAAAATTTTGAATGTGGGAAGGGATAAGAAAGAAGTATGAATGGAGGGAGGAAATAGTGTAAGTAGTAAATCTGATTTGTTGTGTAAACCACCAAAATAATAGTACAAAGTTAAAACAAATATCAAATAATAAGAATATTGCCAAAAAATCTAAATCAAGGTGTTTGTTGACTTAGACTTTTACCTGAGGCTCTGGTGATTAATTTTTTCCATGCTCTTTCAGGCTGTTGCCAGAAATTAATTAATGTGGTTTTAAACTGAGGTACTTTTTCTTGGTTGACTAGAGTGTTAGCTTTCAGTTACTAGAGGCTGTTCTTATGCTCCCATCCCATCTTCAAAGGTAGCAATAGCATTTTGAATCAAGTGCTAGGAATCTCTGAATTCTGTTTTTTACCATCAGCTGGTAAAAAGTTTTCTAGTTTAAAGGACTCACATGATTAGATCACGATCACCTAAATAATTTTGCTATCTTAAGATAGCGTTTTCTACTTCCATAAAGAGTTACAGCCTCGGGCTGAGCCCCGGTGGCGTAGTGGTTGTGCGCGGGACTGCGGCCCACTGGGACGGAGGTTCAATTCCAACAGTGGAGCTGGGCCTCCTATTCCCACCACTGGAGAGCAGTGATGCCAAAAAAAAAAAAAGAGTTACAGTATGGAAACTCACAGGGGCAGTTCTATCTTGTCATATATGGTCACTATGAGTCAGCATCTGACTTGATAGCAGTGAGTTTGGTTTAAGGGCAACTGTACCATATTTCATTACACAGTAATTACAGTGATATCTCACCATATTTATAGTTACAGAGTAAGACATCTTTGTGGGGCCATAATTCTACCAACCACAAACTAAGAAACATATTGAATGTGTATTGCTTACATAGGATATGTGAACTTCGACCTTTACTTTAAGCTATTTTGTTGACCCATTTACTGGGGTATCAGTGTTTTAAATTTTTTAAATTAAAAAATTGTTTTATTGACATGTAATTCACATATCATACAGATCCAGATATTATTATTTTTGATAACTGGGCACCATATACTTTCTTTTTTTCTTGTTGTTGGTTTTTTGGGGGGGCATCACTGCCCTCTGGTGGGAGTAGGAGGCCCAGCCTTGCTCCTGGAAAGCTGCTGCTGGATTTGAACTGCCAACCCAGTGGGCTGCAATCCCGCACACAACCACTATGCCACCGGGGCTCAGCCCGAGCATCATATACGTTCTTCTTTGAACTTTGCTGTAGCACCCATCTCTTTCCTGTAGCACCCTTCATGAGGGCCAGCATTAAGCAGAACTCTGTCATAAGAACTAATTGTTCTTAGATTGAGACTAGAATTAAGTTTAAGCCCTAAATCCAGTCACATATCTATGGTTTAGATATGTATGTGGTCCACTTTAGAGGTCTCATTACTGTTTTATGATTGGGAACTTTATCAGTCATCCTCCTGGGACATATGAAAATTCTATTGATAGTGTTATTAATTTATTCAGTGTTATAGAATTTAACACACTGGAATGTCAAGACAAGATGGCAGGGCATTATCTTTGTTCCAGAGGAGGCATTTATATTGTGGTTGGTGGGTAAACAGGGAGGAGCAACTTCCCATTGGGTTAGCAAACATTTAACGAATAAGTCCAGTACTAGCTATATTTATAAATAGACACTTTTGATATTGTCTGTATTGAAAATATTTATATTTTTATAGTGTAGTCTCTATCCAGCCTGTGGTGACCCAGGCCATGTGATATAAACTACTGTGACTTTAGACACTGTCCTTTCAAGGTATACAGCATCCTTCAGAGGCACAACGTTCTATAAATTGTTAAAATTTGTAAGGATTAAACTCTTAAATGATTAAACACTATTTACATTGACAATTGGGGCTGGTGATAGGACAAAATTTCCAAAACATTTATTCACAAAGTTATTGAGTGAGAGCTCATATATATACTCCATCTAACATGGTGCACAACATCCTCCAGAAGGATTAGGTATTGGAAATCCCAGTACAAGAACTGGTTTTTACCTCAAACTTACCTGTAGACTTTGGACTTAAGACTGAAGCTTCCTGATTTGAGAAGAAACAGATGGCTGCCACCCCAGTTGGCTTTGAGGGTGCTCAAATAAAGTAGTCCAACAAAACCATGTATTTTCTATCTTAATGCCCTTCTTGCTTTACTATGACATGTACTAACCTGCCTTTGTGAAAGTGGTCCAGACCTGATCTATACTGGGATAACTTCTTATATCAGTACATTTAGGTCTTTCTTTATGGGTTGGTCAGATTTCTCTAAGAAACATCTTTCTACCTGTTATCTAGTTACCAATATTCTAGTGGCTCAAAAAGGAAAGGTATAGGGATTTTTGCATTTGACATTTAACATATATATGGTAACTTAATCTTTTCTTTTACATTATAGCCATATCTTCAACTATGCTTGGTATCCCATAGTCTAAAAGTCCTCTCATTCTTTTTAAAGAACAAAACAGCAGACTTCTGTAATAGGGAAGAAGGACACACCAGTGGTATATAATGGATGCGGTTAGGGGTAAGGACCTAAACATATATCTGATTCTCAAGACCCTTTACTTAGAAAATACAGGAAAGAACTAAGAGGTAAAAGATGTTTACAGTGATATAAACATAGACATGTGCATATGTAAATATATTAATATGTAACAATAGGGATATAGATCTCTGTACATATATTCATAGATTAAGTATTAAGGTAGTAGACGGACATTGGGTCTCTACTCAAGTCGTCCCTCAATGCAAGAACACTTTGTTTTAATAAACTGGTGCTCTGGGATGCTCACCTTCCTAACACAATTGCTGAAGACAAAATGGGTGCATAAGCTAATGTGAAGAAAGCTGATGATGTGAAGAAAGCTGATGGTGTCTAGCTATGACAAGGTATAGCATCTGGGGTCTTCAAGGATTGAATTGAAACAAGCAGCCATCTAGCAGGAAAGCAACAAAGCCCACATGGAAGAACTACACCAACCCATGTGATCACAAGGTCTTGAGGAGATCAGTTATCAGTCATCAGAAGACCCAAAACAAGCAATCATTTTGATGGAAGTGAAGAGGGTAGGAATGGAAACCCAAAGCCCATCTGTAGACAATTGGACACACTCTCACAGAAGGGTCACAAGGAAGTGATGAGCCAGGTAGGGTGTAGTATAGCACCGACAAAACGCACAACATTCCTCTAGTTCTTTAATGCTTTACCACCCCACCCCACCCCCATTATCATGACCCCAGTTCTATCTTAAAAATCTGGCTAGACAAGCATGTAAACTGGTAAGAGCTTTTGACACACAGAATCCAGGACAGATAAACCCTTCAAAACCAATATTGAAAGGAGTGATATCATGAGGGTAGGGGGAAGGAGGGGGGCATCTATTACTGATTGTAGTGATAGATGTAAACCACCCCCACAAACCCAGGGAGACAACCAACAGAAATATGGGTGAAGGGAGACAGAAGATGGTACAAAATATGAAAAAAATAATTATAATTTTTCAAGCGTTCATGAGGATTAGGGAGGGAGTGGGGAAAAGAAGCTGATACCAAGGGCCTAGTAGAAAGAAAATGTTTTGGAAATGATGATAACAACGTATGTACAAATGTGCTTGATACAATTGATGTATGGATTGTTATAAAAGATGTAAGAGCCACCAATAATATGATTTATTTTTAAAAGAAACCCTTTTACTTATTCTTTCTTAATTTAGCCAATTATTTCCCCCCCTAAATCTTGGTAGCACTTAATATTGTCATTTCCTAGGCCTGATGAGTATTCTTCAGTATAAATTCAAATGGATCTTCCTTACTGTTAATTTACTCTTAATGTTTTTCAGGTCTACTAAGTTAGTCATTACATATCCATTTGTTTACTAAATGTTGGTATTGTCTTTGTCTTATTCGCCTTAACCTTATGGGTTTATAATTAAGAAAAATTGTTGGGTTTTTTGGATTATGTTTGACACATTTTATTAGTAACCTGGATAATATTCACAAACATCAAAATGGGGAAAAACTTTACTAGAAGCTAACTATAATGCAAATAATTTTGAAAAGCCTGAAATAAGAGTACAATAGGAGGATATTTTTCAACCAGAAGTTGGCAATGTTAAGCATGTAACTGCTCCTAATAGTATTGTTAATAAGTCTGCTTAGTATATCACTCATGCCTTACCTCTCTTAAGGTATTATATTGTATGACATGAAGCACTTAGAAGTCCTGTTAATATCCCTAGCTATGCAACTTTGCTACTCCAGTGTGATCCTGACACCACCTTTATCTTTATCCATTGGGCGCTTGTTAGAAATGTGTAAGACCAGAGCCACAGAAAATTTTGTTTTAAAAGGTTATTTATGTCTTCTTTTTGTTTAAAAAAGTTACATTTTTTGTCTTTTTCACACCACATTTATATGTCTCTACTCAATACTAGTGAATTTGTGTGCACTTAATGTTGCTGAATGAGTAAACTTTAAAAATATTTAACAAAACATAATGACAATCACAAATGATCTGTAATAGTCTGAAACACCCAAGTGTTGGTTTAGATCACAGTTATTTTAACAATGCTTGTAAACAGTGTTCTTTTTTTAAAAAAAAATCCCAGTTGATCCCACCACCGGAGGGCAGTGATACCCCCCCCCCCAAAAAAAAATATCCCAGTTGAAACCTCTGGCATTCAATAATATCTTTGAATAAGAAAGGATATAGAAATAAAATAACTTACATATTAGCATTTGGAATTTGGCAGCATAGAATAACTACTAGTTAAAAGAAAAGTTAAAATCCTAAATGCTAAAGAAATAGTGTGCTTATTTCATTCTGTTTGTAGGTCAAGTCTGGTTTCTTCCATGAAAGTGATTCTAAAGCTGTTGCTAAGTCCATTAGAGACCGTGTGACCCTGATAAAGAAGACAAAAGAAAAGAAGCCAGCTGCCTGTTTGGAAGAACGCATGGATTCCCAGTGCAAGTCTATAGGGAATGTGCTCTCTCCATACCAGAATACTACTTTACCCTCTGCTTCTGCTCAGCAGACAGGACCTGAATGTGAAGAAACTGAAGTTGATCATCATGTTCCACAACAGCTTCTGCAGAGAAAACCACAACAGCACTGCTCCTCTATTACAGGTAACACGATTAAAATGTATGAAAAGAAATGAATGTGTAATTATATTCTTGTTTTTAAGTAGTGCTTTTATATATTTAAAAGCATTCTATTATCTATCATTTTATCAATCCTTGTTTTTTTATTTTTTAATGCTTGTTTTTAAAAGATCCTTGAAATTGATTTCCTTATTTTAAAATTAAGAAGCTATCCAAAGTGGCTTTTCAAAGATTATAAACTAGCATCTAATTTTGTTCGGGGAACAAGTAAACTGACATCCTTACCCCGCCTTTTTTTAAACCCTAACCCTAACTCTCACTCCTTTTTAAAGAGTCTAAGCTACACTATTTAAGAAAAAAATTTTCAAAGTGAAGTTACAATTTATTTTTATGACATGGTTTTCTAGACCTTTAAGATTGTAATTTTGACTCCAATATCAACAGTCCCTGCAGTTTCACTACTATAATATATTCTTTTCTACAGAAAGTCACAGTATTTTTATAGTAATAGTCAGTTCTATTTAAAATAAGGATTATTTTCTATCCAAATTCTAGTGAAAAAAATTATGAATCTTAAAATTCAGTAAATTATTAATGTCAGTTATAAATTAAGTTAGGTAAATATATGAAAAGGACTTCGGATGGAGTTGATCTTTATGTTTCTTTGTATTCAGCCTTGCTTTACTTCAAAAACTCCAGTTTTACCACAAGGTCAGCATTTTAGCATTTTATTTTTAATGGAAAGTGTATGATAGTTTTTTAGTAATTCTGTACATATTCCATTTAAAGCTGTCTCAGGTTGTCAGAAAAAAAGAAACACTTCTTAAAAACATGAATTATCACCTATGCCATTTAGACATTGTGTTTCAAATTTTCCCTTCTATCTGTTGTTTATTTCCTTTACCACAGGTGGCAATTTGTCAGAATCAGGAACTGGATCAGTTATACATTCAGAGACTGCTGGTCAGCCCAATACAGTCTATTCTTCTGATCAGACAATGGGCTCTCAAGTAGTTTCTAACATGCTACAAGCTGAAGTAAATGTTCTAGCACAGGTTTATCTACCTCCACATTTAGGAGATTATTACCAGCAAAATTCAGGGGTGAGTTGAATTCTTAATATTAAAAATATATAACCAATGTATATACTATGAGTGGGAGAAATTATCTGTAATGTTTTGTGTCATTTTTATTTTCAGAAGCAGCCAAAGTTGGCTCAGCCCCAAATTTTGCCTTTGGCTCAAGGTCAGTCTGCGATTGTGCCTCCAGTTGTTTCACAATCTCAGATTTCCCCAATAACTTTCCAGAAGTTCCCACAGATAAAGGTAAAATATTTTAGAAGTTCTGTATTCGTTTAAACAAGGTTAACACTGTCTATATTTTCTGAAAGTCTCTTTTTCTTATATCCATCATAATAAAGGTAAAGGTTACTGAAAACTAGAAGTTGTTCATACTTTTATTTAAGCTATTTATCCTTTTTAAAGTAGTTTTATTGAGAATATATTCTTATTAACATAACAACATATATAATTCAATAGTTCATTCAAATTAAGAAGAGGTGTGCAATCATCACTACAATCAACTTTGGATCATTTTCTTCTTTTTTGTACCCAATGCTGCTGACTCCTCATATCCTTCATCTTCACCTTCCATGTCCCCAGTTAATCTCCATAGAGCCACCCATCCTATCCTGACTTTCCTTTACCGAAAAACACAGAACACAAAGATATGAAGGAATAAGGGTCCAGTAGCACTGACCAAATTAAACAGAGAAAAGCCTCAATAGAAAAGTGGGGAATTTTTGGGGGGGGCGGCGGGAATTTTTATAAATTAAAATAATTTCAAAATGGGTGAAAAGGAAGATCTAATGACAAATTTTTACATTCTAGCCTCATTGCAACTGCTAAAATCCACTTTACAATGCACTGTGTCTGATATTAAGTCCATTAACATTCCTAGACTATAATCAGTGGGAATTTACTGAAGACTTAATCCAGAGAGGAACCTGCAAGTGTCCACTAGCATCCATAACATTCTGCAAACCAAATGTTTTGAATTTAGGCTCTGGTACCATTCCATCTTCTGGATTTAGATTGTATTCTTTACAATGCTTGAATCACACAGGTTTGTATGTTTCTTCCATGTGGACAACTGTACTCTCACTTAAATGTATTGAGACGAGCCTCTAAAACTGGACAGGCTTTTTCTCTGATAAATATCATCTGATATCTTTTAGTGATGCCTTGGTCCTGGAGAGCTGCTGCTGGATTTGAACCGTCAACCCTTTGGGCTGCAGTCCCGCACACAACCACTATGCCACCAGGGCTCAGCCCCATCTGATTTCTTTATACACTTTGCTATAGTATCCATATCTTCAGTGATCTGATGGGCTCACTTACCTAGCACACCCATGTCACAATAACTAATTTTTCTTATATTAAGGCTACAATCAAGTGAGAACTCAAAACTCAATCATATTTCTATGATTGATATATGTCCTTACTTCACTTTGGAGACATCATTATGATTTTATTGGAGTACATCATAAATCATCCCGGTGGAGCATAATATTGATAATAACAGTATTTTTGTGACTGGTATAAAATTTAAAACACTGTTGAGAAAAAGAATTTATACATCTGTGGGAAATCTTATTTATACATCTGTAGGACATCTTTGTAGGCTACAATACATGAATTGTTAAATTGTACAGCTTTGAAGTTTAGGTGAGTAGACAGTAGTTAAACAAGACATAAGAGTTAAAGATATGGCATTATTTTCAATAACACTTATTTACAAAGGCAGCACCATGCCTGGTAGACTAACACGTGTCACAGAAAAACAGACATGTGGTCCTGGGTCAATATTCGTTGAGCACCCTCAAAGTAATAGATGAGGTTTTTTACATACTTGTCATTGTTTTTTAGGGACGCACAATGGTTCACTGTTTGTGTGTTGCAAAGTTTATCAATTTTTCCATAGATATGGTTTTTGGTTGTTTCAATTTTTTTTCTATTAAAGAAATTCTGCAATAAACATGGATGTGCATATATCTGTTTATGTTTTACTTTTTATTTCTTTGGTCATATACTAAGTAGAGAAATTGCAGGATCATATGTTATTTCTTTTTGCATTTATTTAAGGAAGTGCCATATGTTAATAATAGTAGCTTTCCAGTTCTACAATCCCACCACCAATCTCTCCACATTCTTTCCTGCATTTGTTATTTTCGAAAAAAAATTGTGCTGGGCTGAGCCCCAGTGACGCAGTGGTTGTGTGCGGAACTGCGGCCCAATGGCTTGTTGGTTCAAATCCAGCAGCAGCTCTCCAGGAGCAAGGCTGGGCCTCCTACTTCCATCCGAGGGCAGTGATGCCCCACCAAAAATTGTGCTAAGAGTGTCTGTATAAGGTTGTATCTCATCATTATTTTAATTTACATCTCTATGTTTCTGTATATGATCATTGGCTACCTAGATGTCATCTTTAGTAAATTGCCTTTTGTGCCCATTTTTCCAAATTGGGTTACTTGTGTTTTTCTTATTAAGGTATTGTAGTTTTCTATAGATTTTTAAATTAGCCTTTATCCGATAACATCATTGCCAAATATTTTTCCTAATCTATAGGTTCTCTTTTTTTTCTGTTTCCCCCCCCGCTCCGCCCTCCCTCCATATCACTGTCCTGGTGGGAGTAGGAACCCCAGCCTTGCTCCTAGAGAGCTGCTGCTGGATTTGAATTGTCAACCCTGTGGAACCCAGTCCCACACACAACCACTATGCCATTTGGGCTCAGCTTGATGAAGTCTTTTGATGTATACAAATGTCTTATTTTTAAGAGGTCTCAGTCCTCTACTTTGTCTCCTTTTATTGTTATATTGAGTCCCATCTAGTTGGTTTTTATGTATAATAATTCCATGCACAGCAGAGTGAAACACTGCCTGGTCCTGTGACATCTTCACAATTGTTTCTATCTTTGTTCCAATTGTTGCAGCCACTGTGTCAATCCATCTCATTGAGAGCCTTCCTCTTTTTCATTGTTCCTCTATTTTACCACACATGATGTTCTGCTCCAGGAAATGATCTCTCCTGAGCACATATCCAAAATATACAAGACAAAATATTACCATCCTTGCCTCTAATAATCACTCTTACTGTACTTCTTCAAGCAGATTTGTTTGTCTTTTTGACAGTCCAATTTGCCTTCACCAGCACCACAATTTAAACATTGTTTCATTTTCAGTCCTTCTTATTCACTGTCCAGTCTTTACATATATATGAGGCAATTGAAAATACCTTGCCTTGAGTCAGACACACTTTACTTATTTTAAATCATTTTATTGGGGGCTCTCACACCTCATAACATTCCGTGCATCAATTATATCATGTATATTTGTACATTTGTTGTCATCTTCATTTCTAAACATTTATTTTTTGTTTGAACCCTTGGCATCAGCTCCTCTTTTTCCCTCCCCCACCCTTATGACCCCTTGATAAATTATACATTATTATTATTTTTCATATCTTACACCGAATGTGCTGATTATACTTACCTCAGTGGACTCTTGTTCTTGTCCTTTTTGATTGGCTAACTTTGCTTAGCATAATTTCTTCCAACTCTTCCCATGAGATAGATGATCATCAGTGCTTCTTAGTGATATATAGTACTTCATTGTGTGTATGTACTAGAGTTTTCTAATCCACTGCTCTATCGATGGAAATTTAGGTAGTTTCCAAATTTTGGATTCGTGAATTGCAGTGCAGTAAACATTGGAACTCAACCGGCAGGGCATTGTCTATTTCTTACCTCTTCTGTGTATATGCCCAGTAGAGGGATTGCCGGATCCTAAGGTAACACAATTTTCAATTGCTTTAAATATTGCCAGATGGCTTTCTAATTGTACACATCTACATGATCACCAGCATTGGAGGAGAGTTGCTATCTTGCCACATCTCCTCCAACATTTGTTGGTCTCCGATTTTCTGATTCAGGCTATCATCAAGAGTGTTAGGTGGTATCTCATAATTATTTTCAATTGTATTTCCTTGATGGCTAATAATCAGGAGAATTTTCTCATGCTTTTGCCTTTTTGTGTTTCCTCCCTAGTGAAACTTCTGTTCAGGTCTTTTGCCCACTTCCTCAGAGGGTTAATTATTTTCTTCTTTTTGCATCCTAGGAGGGTATTGCAGATATTAATAATAAACCCTTTGTCTGTTGTGTCATTGCTAAAAATCCCCTCCCAGTATGTGGGTTCTTTTGGCGAAGTTGCTCAATGCATACAGATGTTTATGCTTAGTATATCTTTTTTGTCAATTTCAGCTTCTTCAGTGTATACCCTTGCTTATTAAAGTTAGCCTTTGTATTCCATGAACCAAGTGTGGCAGTCATGTACTTATGTTAATTTCATGATTGAGATGTAAGGGTGGTATCTAGCCTATTAATCTGGAGATAGCCATTGAGTAGCCAATGAGGCCTCTGTGTGGGCATGGCTTTCTCCTGATACGTTTGGGAAGTCTCACAATATTTCCCTCTTGAAGATGAAAAGCTATCTCCCAGTTGTTGGGAGTTAGTCTCAGAGATGATGAATCACGGACAAGACAAGATGGCAGCATCTGAGGAGCCGGAGAAGCCACACAGCTTTGCCCTGATGGAGCCAGACATCTGAAGCTGGAGAGGCCATGTGGAGACCCCTGCCAGCGATGAGTTGCTTCTGCCACCACAGGATGCTGTTGAAGGACCCTGAGCCCTGGAAGTGAGGAGCCATGGGGAGAACCCTACCAGTGCTGGGATTCTGCGCCCACTGACCTGTGACTTCATGAGTCGGAGGGAGACATTATAGATTGGTATCCGGCATATGGACTAATATCGGACTTATGACTTTGAACTGGACTGGGTTGGTATGCTTTCTCAGTGTTCCATTCATTTTGTATATAAACCTTTTTTTATATCCATATGCATGTCTATGAAATTTGTTCCTCTAGTCTACCCGGACTAACACATTATGGTACCGAGAGAGGGGTACTAGAGGAACAAATCATAAGATGGAAAGTAGAAGCTTGTTTGATTTGTGCCTTGTGGCATTGTTACTTCTTTGGCTGGCCAGAAGTCAGATATATCCTTGGAGTTTACTGAGTTATCTTCTGGAAACAATATGGGAAGTTAAAGTTGTGATTATTTTGTTTGGATGCTGTCTTTGGTTATTTCTATATAAAATGAATACTGTTAATGTATATCTTGTGCTCAGGGGTAAAAACTGCCTTTTGAATGTCTCAGAACCTATCCTGCTAAAGGAGAATGGTTAAGAAGGTCAGAATGCCTGACCTAAAGCATGGATCTGCTTTGATGCCTTCAGAGACCTAATTCCATGTTTTTGTGTAAACAGTAGTTTAGATACAGATATAAACTTAATAAGTATTGACTTTGACTGTTTTAAGAATTAAGTTTAATTTCTGACTATGCAGTTTATACTGATTTCTTATTCTTGTATTATTTCTATTATTGTAAATATAAGGATGTATAGAAATGTTTATTAGGAAGTATGAAAAGAGTTTGTAAATCCAGTTACCTCAAGTCAAGTATTGACCTCTAGAGGGTTCAGGACTTAGCATCAAAGACATCTTTGAAGAGATTAACCCCACCTTGTCCTTGGATGGGGATAGGCCACACCTGGAAAGATTTCTCTGAAGAAATTAGCCCCACCCAGTCTTTTGGAGTACTCAGGATTCTTGTATTCTAAGAGAAGGTCAAACTGACTGATAAAGAAGGATAAAGTCTGTTTCCTTGGAAAATTCTGACTAGTGATTATTTTCAGAAGCGAAGGAATCTGGAACGATGAAGATAACTCCTCTTTGGGACTCAATGTTAAAGGAAACCTGTGGCAGGCTGGAATGTTTGCCAGGTTTCCACATGGATCTACTCTTTGAGGAGAAGTAGGAGAAATGCAGCAATAAAGACATGGGTTGAAATTGACCACTGACACCCGTGAACTTGGTTCACAGGAAATAGAGAAGATGAGAGTGGGCTGACTGGTCTGAAGTTCATGTCCTAGTGTGTGAGGGCTAGGCATGTTGAGAATTTGTGAAGGGATCATGGTCTAAAGGGAAGGCGACCAATGGCAACCCTGGTGAGGCTGAGACAGCCTAGATTGAGTTAACCAGAATCTGACCAGAGGAAGAGAAGTGATTTGAGTCAGTTAACTGGTACATATCTCTGCTGACTTTATGGATGGCCTGTCCTTATTTTACTTTGCTAATGGATGCACACTTCATGAGTTTCCAACTGGAATGAAGATTCTTCATGCTGAAAGATATGATTTTTCCTCAGAGCACAGGGTTGATGTAAGTGGGGAATATAGAAATTAGATACCCAAAATGGGGGAATGAAGGCATGAGGTGGTTGGCTTGCAAACTCTCATAGGTGGTAGAATATATATTCATAGGATTATAGTATCAAGCTGTAGATATTTTGTAACTACAGTTGTAAGGCACAGGATATCTTTTGTTCACTTATACAATGTTATTTTTAAATGATGGTGACACGTGTTGAATTGTATGCAGTTTAGTTTTATCCTGTTAGGTATGATTTTATTGTTTATCTGAAAGTTACATATGGTTACAGAGTTATGTGAAAGTGTGAAATTAACAAGGGGTGGTCTGTGGCAGTCATGTGCTTATGTTAATTTCATGATTGAGATGTAGGGGTGGTATCTAGCCTATTAATCTGGAGATAGCCATTGAGTACCCAATGAGGCCTCTGTGTGAGCATGGCTTTCTCCTGATACATCTTGGAAGTCTCGCTATATTTCCCTCTTGAAGATGAGAAGCTATCTCCCAGTTGTTGGGAGTTAGTCTCAGAGATGATGAATCACGGATAAGACAAGATGGCAGCGGCTGAGGAGCTGGAGAAGCCACACAGCTTTGTCCTGTTGAAGCCAGACCTCTGAAGCTGGAGAGGCCACATGGAGACCCCTGCCAGCAATGAGTTGCTTCTGCCACCACAGGATGCTGTTGATGGAATCTGAACCCTGGAAGCGAGGAGCCATGGGGAGACCCCTGCTAGTGCTGGGATTCTGCGCCCACTGACCTGGAACTTCATGAGTCGGAAAGAGACATTTTAGACTGGCATCGGGCATATGGGCTAATATCGGACTTATGAACTTTGAACTGGACTGGGTTGGGATGCTTTCTCAGTGTTCCATTCATTTTGTATATAAACCTTTTTTTATATATCCATATACGTGTCTATGAAATTTGTTCCTTTAATCTACCCAGATTAACACACCAAGGTTCTTAGGTTTGTCCTGATTCCTTTGTTAATGGTCCTGATAGGTTGGGGTATAACTTCTGGGTCTGTGATCCACCTTGAGTTTGTTCTTCTGCATGGAATTTTCTGTTGCTGATGGTTTTATTTCTGGGTTTTTTTATTTTTTTTTTTTAGGCATCACTGCCGTCTGGTGGGAGTGGGAGGCCCAACCTTGCTGCCACTGGATTTGAACCGCCAAGCCAGTCGGCCGCAGTCCCGCACTCAACCACTATGCTACCAGGGCTCAGCGTTTTTCTGTTTTTTTACCATTGGTCTGAGTATCTGTCATTATTCCAGTACCACACTGTTTTGATCACTGTGGCTGTATAATAGGTGTTACAGTCAGGTAAGGTGAACTCTCCGACCTTCTTGAAGAGTTCTGTGCTAATTCTGGGCTTCTTCCCTCTACAAATGAAGCTGGTGGTCATTTTTTCCAATTCTTTGAATGATGATGTTGTTATTTGAATTGGGACAGTGTTAAACTTCCACAGTGCCTTGAGTAAGATTGACATCTTTACTATTTTGAATCTTCCAACCCACAAGCTTGGGATAGTCTTCCATTGGTATCGGTCACTTTTGGTTTCCTGTGGTAGAGTTCTGTAGTTTTCCTTGTATAAGTCTTTTGATTTTTTGGTTAGATATATCCCTATATATTTTACTTTGTTCATAGCTATCGTGAAGGGTACTGCTATCTTGATCTCCTCTTCCTTAATCTTGTCCAATGTATATAGCCAACCAATAGACTTCTGTTTATTGATCTTGTATTTTGCCACTCTTCCATATTCCTCTACCCTGCCAGTACTCCTGTTGTGGAGATTTTGAGGTTTTCAATGTAAAGAACCATGTCATCTACAAATGGCAATGGTTTCACCTCCTTCTCTCTCAGAAGAATAAATTTAATGCCCTTCTGCTGCCTTATGTTGTTTTCTAGGACCTCCAGTATGGTGTTGAAAAAAAGTGGGGACAAGGGCCATCCTTGTCTGGTTTCCTTTTTGCAGTGGGATTGTTTTACTCTTTTCTCTGTTGAATACGATGTTGTCTGTTGTCTTCTTGTAGCTTGTATTAACTTGAGGAATTTTCCTTCCATTCCTATTTTTTCAGCATCTTAATTAGGTGTCAGAAGTTTTTTTTTTCTGTGTCTATTGATATCATTATTTGATTCTTATCCCTTTTCTTACCAATGTGGCAAAAAACATTGATGGATTTTTGGATGTTAAACCATTCCTGCATTCCTGGAATGAATGCCACCTGATTATGATGAACGTATTTTACTTACTTTTGTATCTATTGGCCATTAGATTTTTTTGGGGGGGGGGCATCACTGCTCTCTGGTGGTGGGAGTAGGAGGCCCAGCCCCACTGCTGGAATTGAACCTCCATCCCAGTGGGCCGCAGTCCCACACACAACCACTACGCCACCGGGGCTCAGCCCTTGGCCATTAGATTTTAAAGGATTTTTGCATCTATGTCATTAGCAATATTGGTCTGTAGCTGTCAATTCTTGTGGCATCCTTGTCCTATTTGGGTATAAAAGTTATACTGGCTTCATAGAAGATGTTTGGGGATTTGCCATCTTTTTCTGTGCTCTGGGAAAAATTTGTGAAGGATTGGTGTCAGCTCTTCTTTGAATACTTGGTAGGAATGTCCTATGAAGCTGTCTGATTCGTGAGCTCTTTCCATTGGTAGTTGGTTGGTAACTATATCTATTACTTCTTTTGCTATGAGTCTTTTAAAGTTCTTAACCTCTATCTAGGATAATCTAGGGAGGGATTGCTTTATCAAGTACTTGTCTCTGTTTTTCACATTGTTGAATTTATTATAATATAAACTTTCATAGTACTTTGTGATTATCCTTTTAATCTCATTGGTGTCTATTATGATTTCCCCTGTTTCATCCCTCATCTACTATTGATGTTTGCTCCTTCCTTTCCTTGGTTAGTTTTGCCAGCATTCTGCCAATTCTGTTGATCCTTTGAAATAACCAGCTTTTTGCTGAATTGATTTTTTGCATTATTCGCTTGTCTTCCCACTCACTTAACTGTGCCCTGATTTTTACTATTTCTTTTCTTTTGCTATTATACGAGTTGTTCCTTTGAAGCTGTCCTTGTTGCTGGAGGTTTTGCGATAGTGTATCAGTCATAAATCACGCCTACTTTTCATGTATGCATTAATCACTATCAAACTTCCTCTGATAACTGCTTTTGCTATATCCCATAGGTATGTTGTATTCTCATCCCCATTAGTTTCTAGAAACTTACTTATTTCCTTTCTAATCTGGGCCAATACTCATTCATTTCATAGATGATCATTATTAATCCTCCAGTTGTTTGCCCTTGTTTTTCTGATCATCCTTTTGTTGGTCCCCAGCTTCCTGGCATGTTGGTCCAAGAGGGACATCTGCGTGATCTCTGTGTGTTTTAATTGACTCAGGCTCAACTTGTATTCCATCACGTGGTCTGTTTTTGAAAATGAGCCACGAGCACTTGAAAAATGTGAATTTTTTTGCATTTGGATGGAGTGCTATATAAATGTCTGTAAGGTACAGTCACCCAAATTATAGTGTTGAGGTCTGTAGTCTCCTTGCTGAGCTTCTTTCCCAGTGATCTATGTTTCTCTGATAGTGGTGTATTAAAGTCACCCATGATGATTTTTGAATCTGTGACTGCTTTTTCATTTTTTGAATAGTTTGGCAAATTTAGTGGGTCTTTTAATACATGTGGATATATTTCTTATGCTTCCTGGTTACTGGTGTACTGATCCTTTGAGCATTATATAGTGCCCATCCTTGTCTCTTGTAATTGTTTGCACCTTGAGGTCAATTTTGTCAGAGATTAGTATTACAACCCCTCCCCCTTTTCTTTTAAGATTCTGCCAGCTTTTTATTCTTTGTCTATTTTTGTCTGAGAGCTTAACCATGTGTCTCTTGCATGCTACAGATTGATGGGCTATGTTTTCTAAGCCAATCTGCTAAACTTTGTCTTTTAATTGGTGAGTTAAGGCTGTTAGTGTTCAGAGTTATTACCACCATCTGTGTATTCATTGCAATCATTTTGTACCTTTTGTGTTGGGTGTTTACCTATCTCCCTTCATATCAGTGTGCTGTGTTTACATGGGGGGTCTTTTCCCTCTGAGGCAATATTATTTTGGTAATTGTTTTCAGTGTGTTGACTTTTGTATGGAGTTGCATTATATGGTGGTCTTCTGATTGTGCTTGGTGGGTGTTGGTCTTTAGACCATAGTGAATTGGCAAGAATTTTCTACAAGTGTGGATTTCTTAGGGTGTAATCTTTTCATTTTTCCTTGTCCAAGAAGACTCTCATCTCACTGACTATCTTAATATATAATTTGGCAGGGTAGAGGATTCTCAGGTTGGCCTTTTTTTTCTTTCAGCATTCGGGAAGATGTCATTCCACTCTCTCCTCCTCTTCTGATAAGTCTGAACTTGTTCTTACCTGAGGACCATTGAATGTGACTGCCTTTTTGTCTCTTCCTGCTCTTAAAATTTTGTCTTTTTCCTCAAAGATAGATAATGTAACTGTTATTTGCCTTGGTGAGTTCTTCAGGTTAGATAATTTTACTATTATATGCCTTGGTTTCATCTAATTCAGTTGTTCTCAACCTGTGGGTCATGAGCTCTTTAGGGGTCAAATGACCCTTTTACAGGCATATAACCCAATTCATAACAGTAGCAAAATTACAGTTATGAAGTAACAATGAGAATAATTTTATTGTTGGAGGGTCATCACAACAAGAGGAACTGTATTAAAGGGTCACCGGATTAAGAAGGTTGAGAACTGCTGGTCTAATTGGTGTCGTCTCTGCTTCTTGTTTGAGTGATTCTCATTCATTAAGTAGCAAAGTTTGCTTTCAGAAATTCCTTCGCTAATTCAGCTATTGACTTTGTTGTGACTTGATGTAGTGGTTTTTAAGTGTTGAATTTATATATAACTGATGGTTATCAAATGTAAGCCTTCATTTTGATGGTGTCTCATAGGATTCTTAGGTTTTCTTCGGGGTCTTTTTATGGCCTTTTTTATAATTTTATCTTCTTGTATTTTGGTCCAGAGAGATTTGTCTTCGGGATCACTGATTCATGTTTTCATTATTTCATTTCTTCTTTCAAAATGTTATCTAGTTCTAGCATCTTAGTTTTTGCCTTTTGAATTTCCATTTGGAGTTGTTGCAACCCACAGGTTGAGAACCGCTGATCTAAAGGTTGTTCGTCTTCTAAGACCTTCTCTGTGTCCACATCTGTGTGAATTTTGCCATGTCCCCTCATTTTTGCATGTGCAGAGATTGACTGCTACTTCCAAGACATGGTTTTGTTTTAATATTTGTCTCTAGAATCATTGCACCCCTGCTGTAGATCCTGGAGAGTAAAGTGAGGAAAACCACTGAATACTGACCCCGTGAAGGTCCCAATCTTGAGATTGACTCCCTCAAGGTTTCATTGAGTTCAGGCCAATGACCAACGCAATTTACACAAAGAGGGAGAGAAAAAATATCCAAAAAAATATCCAAGACACTATCTTCACACTTTCCCACCCTAGCAGTTTCTATGACTCTGCATAAGAGCTAAGCCCAGAGTCTCTTCACATTAATTCCCTCCGAGTGAGAGCCAACACGCAGGTGATGCAATGAAGTTCATACTCTCCTATGCTTATTTTCATCCGATACACATTCACCTACTCCACTAGTGCTGGCTCATCCCTCTAGTACATCAAGGAAATGTTGCCACAGTCCAGTGCTAAGAGTTCCAATTTTACATTGAGTGTTAGCCTCCAGATGATTTGAATTTCTCCTGTCTGCCAGATATTCAGTGAGTGGTCTGTGATTCTTACAACATTAGGATGCAGGAAATCTATGCATTTTTCTGCCAGAGTTCCATCATATTCACTTTTCCCCTTTGTGGATTTGCACACCCCCAAATATGTTGAAGGAAGCATATTAGTGTCCTTCTTTGTGGTATAGTTAAGGGAGGGAGTGGAAATAATGTGTTAGTGTAGCTCACCTTTCCCCCTCTTCTCTACTGAGGTGTGGAGCACTGGTGGGTGAAATAGATCCATAGGTATCCTGTTGGGGCAGCCAGATTCTGAGACTATTTAGGTGGGTTCTTTGTTCTAGTTCCACCTTCTGAAAGACGACTGTCACTGGTCTCAATTTCTGTACTTCTGAGGAGATTTAAAAATCAGGTCTTTGAGTATTCGAGACTTTTTAAAAGTTTTGTTTGTAACAGGCCCTAACTCTTTCTTTCTCTCAAATATGTTATTTGAAATTCCATTGCAAGACCTTTTTTTAATTGACTGTTTGTCTTTTTCCTTAGTTTGCTTTATTATTGCTTCAGTTTTTCTTTGCCTTTCTTAAGAATGTTTATTTTTTAAATAATGTTTAAAAGCAGAGCCCATAGATTTTGGTAAAATGTTCCTCAATTTTACATTTGTATATAGTGCATTCATTATTAGATTCAGGTTTCACATGTTGGGCAGGAAAATCATTTAATTTATGTTTTGATCTTCTTAGTGCATCAAATTAGGAAAAAATGTATGTTCGGTTTGTCTCAAAATTAGTGAGTTAATGCTAATCTTTATTACTTGTCTAATGTGAAACCTGGCAGGTTCTTCACAGGGAAGTTGACATTTTTCCTTTATAATTTATAATCTAAGAAGTTGGACTATATGAAGACCATGATATCAAGATGGGAAAGAGACTTATTAATTACCGGCGTATAAGTACCGAGGTCTGCCAAAAGTACAAACATTTGTTTTGGAAGAAATATAACCACAAAGCTCCTTAGAATCGATGATGTTGAGACTTTGTCTCACATACTTTGGACATGATATAGGGATAGACTGGTTCCTAGAAAAAGAAATATTGCTTTATAAAATGAAATTTCAATTAAAAAAGAGGAAGACCCTTAAGTTACTTGGTCTATACTTCTTTCAGGACAGATCTTTTTTTTTTCTTGGTACTTTTCATTATTCTTTGACTCTTCTTTCAAGATTCTTCACTAGCACTTCTCTTTGCACAGTCTCACAACCCTGAGTGTCTTTTTATTTAAGTTTGTGGGATGTTGCCAATTTGTTCCAATATCAGTGATGTTAATTTTTATTACTTGGTTAAAATGGCACTGCTGAGGACTATACAAAAGCCAAATATGGTTTAAAAAATTTAGTTCCCCCATTGTAATCTATGCAGAGATACTTTTATAATGTGTGAAGAGATACTGTGACTTGCTAATATTTGTTCCTTGTTTAGCTTTCACCTACACATTTAGCATTCGTTGATGATTTTCTGGGAGGAGCCTTGGTGGTATAGTGGGTTATGTGATGGGCTGCTAACCTCAGGACCAGCAGTTTGAAACCACCATGGGAAAAAAGTAAGACTATCTACTCTGGTAGAGTTACAGTCTTGAAACCCAGAGGGATAGTTCGATGCATATAGATAGGCTCACTATATATTGAAATCCACTTGATGGCAGTGAGCTTGGGGGCAGTAAGAGTGTATTATGTTACTATCAATATTTATTTTGATGCCCAAACTGTCTCAGATTTGGGCACTTGGAACCCCTTGAACCTGGTGTCTGTGTGTTTTTGGTATGCCTCTATCATTCTTTGAAAATTTGCAATTTCATCCCATATCTAAGTGTTTCAGTCTTATCCTTTCCATGCCTTGAAATCAGAACATTTTTCTAAGGAAACTTTATATGTTTTAGGAGATAATGTATGTAATACTTTTTGGACTCTCAAGTTTATTCCACTGGTCTTTGAATGTCCTGATACCAGTACCAAAATTTTTATTCAGTATTATTTTACAATATACTTTGAAATCTAGAAGTGGGAACCCTATGTTGTCATTGTTTTTCACTATTGTTTTGGCTATTTGGAGTCCTTGCAATTCCAAGTGAATTTGAGAATTGGGTTTCCATTTCTGTGAGAAAAAAATAAGGCCTTTGAATTTGGTAGAGATTGTGTTTATATATATATATATATATATATATATATATATATATATATATATATATATATTTCTTTGGATGTTGTTATTGTAACAAGTTTAAGACTTCCCATCTGTAAACATGGGGATTCTTTCTCTTCATTTAAGTCCTTAAATTTATTCTGCTGTCATTTTATAGTTTTATGTGTACAAGTCTATCTGTATCTCTTTCCTGGTTAAAATATTTGTAAGTATTTACTCTTTTATACAATATTATAAATTGTTTTCCAAATTTCACTTTCTGATTGTTCATTCCTGTGTATAGAAAAACAACTGATTTCTGTATGTTGGTTTCTGATGTATGTAGCCTGAATCTTTACTAAATTTTTCATTAGGTCTTATAGTTTTCTTTTGGTTCATTGGTATTTTTACATATAAGTTTATGCCATCTGGGAATATACATAGTTTTTCTTCCTTTCTCATACGGGTACCTTTACTTCTTTTTTTTTGCTATTTACTCTGGCAAGAGCACTCAATTAATGGTTAATAATGGCTACTCAAATTCATTATTGTACAGTTGTTTATAGAACTCTGATGCAATTCTTTTTATTTCTTTTGGGCTAGCACTAATGGTGCTAATAGACTTTTCAGTTTTGTTGATGTTTTTCCGGGAAAACTTTCAGTCTTTCACCATGGGTATGATGTTATTGGGTCCCTTACATGGTTACGAGTTTCTCTTCTTCCTTTAATTTGTTGTTTTTATCATGAAAGAGCATCATACTTTGTCAGATGCCATTCTTGCATCAATTGAAATAATCTGGTGGTCCTTTTCCTTTACTCTATTAATGTGGTTTATTACACTGATTTTGATATGTTGAAGCACTTGCATTCTTGAAGTAATTTCTAATTGATCATGACTTATCAACATAAGGCATTTTAGATAGAGCTCAATTCAAGTTGCTAGCATTCTCCTGAGAATTTTTACAATATTTATAAAACATACTTATCTGTAATTTTCTTGTACTGTACAGTTCTTGTCTGTCTTTGGTATCAAGGGAATGCTGACCTCATTAAATGGCATAGGAATTATTCTATCCTCTCCTAATTTTTAAATTTTGGGGGAAGTATTGGTGTTTATTTTTGTTTAGGTGTTAGATATAGTTCACCAATAAATCTACCTGCTCTTACACTTTGCTTTGTTGTGAGGTTTTGATTCAGCCTCTTCACTTGTTCATTGAGATTATCTGTTGTATGAATTAGCTTTGGTATTTTGTACATTCCTAGCAATTGTTCCATTTCATTTCAATGATCAAATTCATTATTTTAGAGTTGTTTATAGAACTCTCGTGCAATTATTTTTATTTCTTTTGGGGTAGCACTAATGTATTCACATTCATTAATTTCTATATCTTTGGGCTGAGCCCCAGTGGCGTAGTGGTTGTGCGCGGGACTGCGGCCCACTGGGATGGAGGTTCAATTCCAGCAGTGGGGCTGGGCCTCCTACTCCCACCACCGGAGAGCAGTGATGCCCAAAAAAACTAAAAAAAAAAAATTGTATATCTTTGTTCTTGAGAATACCCACAACTCAACTATTTCTACATGTACTATTCAGTGGCACTACTTATATTAGAGCTGTATAATCAATAAACAAATCTGTCTTGGAAGACGTACGGTCAGAATGTGCCTTTGAGGCAAGGATGGCGAGTCTTCATCTCACATACTTTGGACATGTCAGAAGAAACCAGTCCCTAAAGAAGGACATCATGCTTGGTAAAGTGACATAAGAAGAAGACTTTACACAAAATGGACCAACGCGATGGCTGCAACATAAGAACAATTGTGAGGAGAGTGCAGTGCCATGTTTCCTTCTGTTGTACATAGGGTCGTTATAAGTACTGACAGGTCGTGATAAGTACTGACTGGATGACTAACATCTACAGGCAGTTACAGTAAGCCAAACTGAGATGATCACCGTGAGACAACCTCCAGACATACAATAATTTCCAAATGTTTCTTATGCCCCATCTAGAACCAGAGACCAGACTCCTTCTTTGTGGAGTTCTGACTGTTTTTCCTTTAAGATTGGTGCTATGTTGAGTAATGGAAGCATATTGGGTATACAACTTAGAAAATCAATATTTTCCTACCATTTTTATGTTGTCTTTTCTCTAACTTTTTATTATGATTTAGGTGAATGTTTGCAGAACACATAAGTTTAACATTCAAGAGTCTGTATGCATTTTGTTTCAACTCATTCATTGCAATCCCTTCAATGTACGATAGTTTTCCCCATTTCCTCCCAATTTTTCTATTTCCATTTCTCCTTTTTTTCTAAACCCTCTTTTTATATTATATGTTTGATTATTCTAATATAGGGGTGAGTTCCAGTTCAGACCTGTTATGTGTCTAAGGACCATAGTCTTGGAGCCTCAGCAGTCTGTATATGACCAGTAAACAGGTCTCATTTATGAATTTGAGTTATGTTCCATATTTCTTTACTGCTTTGTCCAGGACCAATATGATCCATGTCAGAGCAGTTGGTAGTGGTACTTAGGCACCATTTAGTTTTTCTCGTCTCAGGGTTGTGGAGACTGATGTTTACCTGGTCTGTTAGTCTGTTGAACTAATTGTTTTCATGTGTCCCTCTATTTTCATAACTCCTTTCCTTTGGAGAAGGAGAAACAAATAATTGTACTTGGAATGGGTACTCATGAGCTTTGAAAATTCCTTGTGTTACTTGATATAGAACATTGTCTTTGTGAACTATTATGCCAATTAACCTTGGTGTTTGCTGAGACAATGATTCTTATCTCCTAAGTCCAGCAATTCTTTCCATCAAGGTGTTTTGTTGTGCCTAAGAAGTTTTCATAACTTTAACGCCTGCATGTACCACCAGAACTATAGATATATTTGTATATTTGTCCACATATATAGGTACATGTGGAGGGAAAATGAGAATATACCCATGAAGACATATAAATTTGACTGAAGATATTTATATAAATAAATTCACCTTTTGAGATAGTTACATAATCTGGTGTCAATTTGGGATTTAGGGGATTAAGAGTGAAGGTGTGAAGTCTAGTCTGTCAATAAGATCATAGCCAATGAGGACTCTTTGTGGGCATGGCCTTCTCCTGAGAATTCTGGGAACTCCTGTATTTTCCTTGTTGGAGATGGAAGACACTTTTTTTTCTCTCCTCACTCCCTTGGAGATTCTTTACTGACACGATTCACACCCTTGGAGACACTCTACTAACAAGACACATGGTACTACACTGTTAGACCCTGTGGTCTAACAGGAACTAAAAAAGCCATATGGAGACCCCTGCCACCACTGAGATGCTTACAATACCACTGAATCCAAAGATTTTCTTCTCACTGGCCTGTGATCATCCTGCACTCAGTGTCATTGCATAGGTTTTGTGAGTCTGAAGAAGACTTTTTAGATTGATAACAGACATATGGGCTAATACTAGACTTATGGGCTTGGACAAGACTGGGTTGAGATGCTTTCTTAATGTACAGTTGGTACCAGGAGTGGTTCTAGAGAAACAGGATCATAAATATGAACTTTTCCAATGGCTCTCGAGCCTAACAGCTTAACAGCACTGATAATGCTATCGCTACCCCTAAAGGCATGGATAAATCTGCCACTCTTACTAGAATGGGTGGTATTAATCCATGGTGTGAAGTAGTAAAGGTAATAGCCATAGTATTACCACCATTATATGAGGTGCTAATTAAAGGAGAGGCTCTGGGTGATTGTGTGTTTGTTATTTTCCAGCAGTTTTGTCAGGATGAGAAGTATAGGGAAAAGCTAGTTGGCTAGTCCTCCTTACAATGGAAAGTGTGATTAAGTAAAGAGATCATCTCAGAACCTCAGAAGCACGTCTCAAGTGCTGAATAACAAACCTAAAAGCTGAATGTGCTACAAAGGAGAGTCTTCTGTCCTCTAGTAATAGAGCTGATGTTGCCAAAAACCAAATCCAGAGTCTCATCAGATGAGTAGCTAAATTATAGTGTCAGCTGAATTGCAGGTCCAGAATACTATCTGATATTAAAGTAAGGGCATTAATTGGAAAGAATTGGGACCCTGAAACATGGGATGAGAACATATGGGCTGATGATCCAGAAGAGGAGGATATTGAACCTCTAGAAATGATTGAGCCAACCCAGTCAATAGATCCACCCCTCCCAGATGAGGGGATTAATCCACTATTAGTAGAACAACCCACACCTGAGCAGATTAACCAAACTGTTCAAGGTGAAATGCCAGGTGGGGTTGCATCTGTAGCATTGCCTGGGCGAGATGCCTTACAGCTGTGGTTCTCAACCTTCTTAATGCCTTGGCCCTTTAATACAGTTCCTTATGCTGTGATGACCCCCCCCACTTTATATATATATATACACACACATATATACATATACACACACATACAGTACAAAGGAATATAACAGCTAATTAGTCCACACAACAGTACAAAGGACTCAGTTCAATTCACTTCCATGAAACAGTTAATATTACTGGAAGTCCTTCAACTCGCGAGGGCTGTTGGGTCCAAGACCAAGGAAGCAGATAGCCGAGTCTTCTGTCAAACAATGCAGGCAGTTCAGTCACAGGCAGCAATCTGCAGGGCAGGTCACCAACATTAAGCCAGATGACAGGATCTGACAGTCCCAATCTCAAACGATGTATATACCAGTAGTGTGGTGAAAGAGGTCTCGAAGGAACCTCAAGCTCTAGTGACACAATCCACAGATTGGGTGTCCCACAGGTAGTGTAGCTCACAAGTTGAGGCAGAGAACCAGCTAAGGCAGCTACATGCTGAACTGATTGAGAGAGGGGGGGGTGGGGTGGGAGGTGGGGGGGATCACCGAGCCATTTATCTCTTTGTCCTCCCATCAAACTGTGACCTTATTAATCCCACATGTTCTTATTGGTCAGGTTGGCACAATAAGCCTACCTATCATACCTTTGTTACATTTTTCTTAATATATTAGTTGTTTTTCTTTCACATTGTTCTAAAAAAATTGGTTCTTTCAATTTCTACCTTTGTGTGCTTTTATGAGGCACAGAAACCTGCCATCTTGCTCCAATTTCCTAGAGTTGCATTTTAAAATCACTTTATACAGTTACCAATGACTGTATAATAAATTATTTCAAACTTATTTTTAAAATGTAGCCAAATTAAATGTTACCCTTCACTAGCCAGTCTTGCACCTGCTGGATACTAATGTCCTCAAAGAATAATTAGAAATAGTTTAATAAATAGGTACTTTTTAAGAGTATTAAGAGAAAGGCAGATATACCAGAGAAAAATACATTAAAGTGATTCATTGATCTGTCTTCTTGTACAATGGAATCAGTTCTGTTTAGTAGTCATTTTAAAGACAAGACTGAAAGGAGCCACAGTGGCATAGTGGTTGAGTGCGGGACTGCAGCCCACTGACTTGGCGGTTCAAATCTAGTAGCAGCTGTCCAGGAGCAAGGCTGGGTCTCCCACTCCCACCAGAGGGCAGTGATGCTAAAAAAAAAAAAGCCCAATGATATCTTGTTTTATTTAAAAGGTCGATGATTATGAATGCTTTATATTTTTCTTTATCTTTGGTATTAACATGAGTAAAAGGATTAATGTAGTCTAGTGTTTCCCAAAGTAGGTGATACCTTCTTTGATAGAGACAGGGGTATAACAGAACATTCCGGGGGGAGGGGTGGTGGTGACAAAAGCATGTACCTACACTTATCCTGAATTATAGAATATAGTACAAAGTAGGCCAAGTACATTTGAGAACCTATGAGTAGACATTTAATAATATATTACCTAGTTTAGAGATAATTAAGCATCACATGTAAAAATCATGTTTTCTAAATTATCAAAATTGCATCTCTACCTTATATTTCTATACTGTTTACAGCCAGTTGAACAACAATCAACTCTTCTAAAACAAGGCTTAGTTCATAGGTAAGTATCTTTAAATTAATATAATGAGAACAATGAGCATGTGATTGCGTGTGTATATTAGGATCTTAGCGTAGCTCTGTGTTTTGGTATTTGTATATGCATTTAATTAAAAATGGTATTACCTTTTATGTCTATTATGATCATGTTATTTTTTATCATGTTATTTTGCCTCCTTTGCTATTCATTTCTTTTTTAAGCAGTTTTATTGGCTTATAATTCATACATGATATTAGTTCAATCATATTAAGACTTGTACAATCATCACCATAATTAAGTTTGAAACATTTTCTTCTTTTATGTACTCATTGTTACTATCTCCCCATTTGCTATTCACTTCTAAGAAAAACTAATACAAAATTTAAAAGAAATAAGAATATAACACACTGTAAAATTCTAATGGAGGGAAATTATTTTATATATGTATTATTTGGTAGCTGTAAATTAGTATCTTTCACTATAATATTCAAATTGGGTAATTTCTGTTGTTTTATTTTCAAATTCAGTGATTCTCTCCTTGGTTATGTTAATTTTGCTTTTGTGTCCATAGTGATTTTGTTTTACTTTTGTTTTTTCATTTCTATATAATGTTCACTTGGTTCTTTTTTATATAGTCTATTTATTTTGTTTTCTATTATTTTCATTTGTAATTGCTCAGCAAAACATTTTGATGGTGGTTGTTTTACTATCCTTGTCAGGTGATTCAAATAGCTGACATTCGTATTGACATTGCTTGTTGTATTTTCTTATTCAAATTCTCATTTTTCTGGTTTGGGACACACAAGGGATTTCAGTTTGAGTATTAGCTTAGTATATGCTGGATCCTATTTTTAAATCTTATGTTTTGTGAGGCAATTTTGCTCTGGTGTCATAGTTAGGCTACATGTTAGGCTGCTGACTGGGAGTTCAGCAGTTTAAAACTACCAACTCTGTAGGAGAGAGGTGAAATTTTCTGCTCCCATAAAGTTTTACAGTTTGGGAAAACAACAGGAGGTCCTGTCCTTCTAGGGTTGTTAGGAGTCAAAATTGACTTGATAGCAATGAGGTGAGGGACTTTGTTGTTCTAATGACAATTTATTTTTTTGAGAATCCTTTAGAGCTCTTCTGGTCTATTTCATTCACCTGGTACTTCTGGGACTCCCTGTTGGTGTTGTGGGGTACAGAACGCAATTCCCTTGGTCTTTTGTCACTAGATTCTAAATAAGGGGTGCTTGATCCTAGGTGAAGAGAGTACTTCTCCAGGCTTGGTCTCAAACCTGCAGTGCTTCTGGTCTCAAACCTACAGTGCTTCTGAGTAGGGGATCTAGAGGTGTTGGACCTGAATTCCTTATTAGGAGATCCCAATCTGGGATATTTTTCCTCAAGCGTTGGATGTCCAAAGCCAAACTATTTTCATCTTTTCACTCTTCACAGCTGTCCTATCATTGTATAATGTATTATTTTCAGAATTTTAAGTTGTGCTTAGGATGGAGTAGCAGGGAGATAGTTATTTCTGCCAAATACAAAACTGGTGTTTTCTGTTGTACCCTCCCTGTGTGGGAGGGTTCTACAGTCAGCAGTACTGTATGGTCTTTATTTTAAAATCATTTTATTGGGCGCTCATACATCATTTTGTATGTGAATGGATATGTTGGATTGTGTAAGATACAGCAAAAAAAAATATAAGGGTTCCTTGGGGGGAAGGAGGGGTTAAAGGGAAGCTGGTATCAGAGTTAAAGAAGAATTGTTTTGAAATGATTGTGAAAGCAATTGTACATGACTGCTTGATGTGATTGAACTATGAAATGTTATGATAGCTGTAAGTGCTCCCAATAAAGTGATTTTTTAAAATATAAAAAAATACTAATGTTTTAAGGTAACTCTGGATTGTGACTGATACTACCCTATTAGCTAAACTTCTGTTCTTTTATCTTCTGAGAAAGGTTATTTGATACTTACATTTCTCGGCATATTAAAAAAACACTAAAAAGTACAGTGTTCATATATATTATTCCACTATTTGTGTTCATATGGATATGGAAAAGTATAGTTATTTTTACTTTTTATCTTGTCTTTATAAAAATGTGGCATGAGTAATTTTTAGGATAAAGTGTTTATCTAAAAAATAATTTAGAAGATATCAATTGCTGCTTGTCAGCTTTTGTGATTTGTTTCAAATGTGTTCTATTGGAATTTTTGGATTCATTGATTTCAAATTTATTAGAGAAAAGGCTAGAAAATGCCTTTGATCAGATAAACAAAAAGTTATTCTGCCATATTGTATTGAATTACACCTACACAGTACTAGTTATGATTAATCATATTGAAACTATTTCACATCATTTTCTTTTCTTTTTGCCTCCTACACGATTCCTGTGTAAATATACTTTGTTATAATTTGTATCAAATATTGGACTTTGAGTATTACTGAATATTGTCTGCTCTGAGAAGTTGAACAAGTTATAACTTTTTCACCATTGCTAGCTTGAATCATGATGTACTAGCTATGAAGGAAAACACAAATAGCCCTGATAATCCCTGTGGAAATGGCAAACAAGATAGGATTAAACAGAGAAGAGCTTCCTGTCCCCGACCAGATAAGGGAACTAAATTCCAGCTTATCGTACTTCAGGTCAGTGTGTAAATATTACCATATCATTAAGACTACATGTAGAGGTCTGGTGGATTGGGGAGGGATGATGTTGAAGAAGTTGGTAACTCACTCTGAAGCAACATTTTCCCAAGTTAAAAAATACCTTTTAAAATTATTTTATGTTAATTGTTAAATTTGGAAAAATATAAAGAAGAAAACAAAACTCATTTGGAATTATACAACTCTGAGACAGTTCTCATTAATGTTTAGTTTATTTCCATTCCCTTTTAATTGTATGTGTATGCAGCATTTTACATAATCAAGATAATACTAAAAAAATAATAGTATCAAATTTTTATTGAATTCTTCTCTGCTAGGTACTCCTAATGGAGTTTCTGGGTTGCGTAAATGATTAAACATTTAGTTGTTAATTGAAAGGTTGGTGGTTCAAATCCAGTCATAAGTGCTTTTAATGAAAGACATGGCGATCTACTTCTGAAAAATTATGTCACCATGAGTCAGAATGAACTCAATGGCAGGTATAAACAAGAAAAATGCACAATAAATATTATACATTAAATTTTTAGTAACCCTGTATTATTGTTGGTAGTATGCTATTCTGTACACATGAGGATATTAATGGTCAGAGAGTTAAAAATAATTTGCCTAAAGTTATTCAACTAACACTTGATAGCTCTGAGTACATTTATTTAACTAATATGATTATGCATTAAGTATGGCTATTTAAACTTTCACACAATTTAACAAATGTTAAATAGTTTAGATAGTTTCTTATTAGATAGTTTCTTATGTAGGAGCACCGGTGGCCAAGTGGGTAAGTGTAGGACTGAAAACCAATGAGTAACCACTAGGCCACCAGCGCTCCATTTAGAAATGAATATATTTATGGGCAATTAAAAATTTTAATTCTCTCTTCTAAAAAAATTTAATTCAGTCATTCCCCTTCAAATTTCTCATAGCCCCATAAATTGGCCCTATCAGGCATAGGTTCTAAATTTAACCGAAAGGTCAAATTTTCAAACCCACCATGGGAGAGAGACGAGGCAGTCTGCTTCCATAACATCGCAGCCTTGGTCCACTCTGTCCCAGAGAGTGGGAATTAAGTTCATGGCAATGTGGTTTGTGTTGGTTATATTCTGTTACTCCTTATATGTCCTGTCTATTTTTTTCACGAATTTTTTTCTGTCTCTCTTCAGTAGATATTCTTAGACATAATTCATTGTATATATTATTAAGTTATTTCCTTATGATAGATTTCCAACTAGAATTACTAGGTCAAAGAGTATAAAGCTTTTTAAAGTTTTTAAATATATGTTGCTAAATTGTTTTCTAGAAAGGTTAGATCATTTTATACTTGAGAACTTTAAAAAATTCATGGGAAGGTTCCATTATCTTTCAATCCACTTTTCTTTTCTTTTTGTTTCTTGTTTTTGTTTTTGTGGGCATCACTACCTCTGGTTAATTCCACTTCTCACGAGTGTATTTCCATTATAGTGTAACATCATTTACTTAAAACGGTGTTTCCCAAAGTGGATAATACTGCCCCCAGCTGGAGCTGCTGAAACTGTAAAAACAGAAACCTATACTTTATCCTAGGTTATGGGCAATATTACAAGTGTTTGTCAGGAGGACGCTGATTAATTTTTTTTTTAAGTTGGATCAGTTTCAACTCAGAGACAAACTGTACAACAAAACAAAAGACCGCCCCATCCTGTGCCATCCTGACAATTCTTCTTATGTTTGAACCCATTGTTGCTGCCACTGTGTCAATCCATCTTGACAAGGGTCTTCCTCTTTTTCAATGCCCCTGTACTTTACCAAGTATGATGTCCTTCTCCAGGGACAGGTCACTCTCGATAGCATGTCCAAAGTATGTAAAACAAAATCTCACCAATTTGCTATAAAGAGCACTCAATGCTACTTTCAATTTTCTTCACTAGCACCATAATTCAAATTGAAAAGGCCAAATAAATTTTAGAACCTATAACTGATACGGCCAATTTATGGGCCTAAGAGAAATTTGAAAGGGAATGACTGAATTTAAATTTGTAATTGCCCATAACTATAGTGATTTCTAAATGGAGCCCTGGTGGCATAGTGGTACTCAATGGACAGCTAACTACAAGATCAGCAGTTTGAAATCATCAGCCACTCCTTAGGGACAAAGATGAGGCTTTCTACTCACGTTAAGATTTATAGTCATGAAAACCCACAGGGGCACTTCTACCCTATCCTATAGGATCGCCATTGAATTGACTTGTTAGCAGTGAGGAGTTTTTGTTTATCATTATCTCTAACATTTTTTTTCATTTTTGTTTTTGGGTTTTTGGGGCATCACTGTCCTCTGGTGGTGGGAGTGGAGGCCCAGTCCTGCTGCTGGATTTGAACCTCCAACCCAGTGGGCCATAGCCCCACGCACAACCACTACGCCAATGGGGCTCAGCCCTATTGCTAACATTTTTATCTTTCTTAAAAAGTTGTGTTCAGGGCTGAGCCCCGGTGGCATAGTGGTTGAGTGCAGGACTGCGGCCCACAGGCTTGGCGATTCAAATCCAATGGTGGCTCTCTAGGAGCAAGGAAGGGTAGCTCCCACGACCACCAGAGGGCAGCCCCCCCCCCAAAAAAACCCCAAAAAATGTTGTGTTCAGTTGTCTTTCTCACTAACACAGAATCACATTCTTATTTTTTGCTAAGTAATTTTAATTTCTTAGAATCATCAGAAAATGATTGTTTCATCAAGGGAAAAAGAATCTTCCTAGGTTTGAAACCATTTGAATCATATCCCTTATATATTGTTTGTGAATTCATATGGATGTTCTCTGCAAAATTTGTAGAGAGAAGACAATTACTGACTTTTAAACTGGTAATATGTTTGTGCTCAGGTGTCAACTTCTGGAGACAACATGGTGGAGTGTCAGCTGGAGACACACAACAACAAAATGGTCACTTTCAAGTTTGATGTTGATGGTGATGCACCAGAAGATATTGCAGACTATATGGTAAGTTCAATAAAGCTTAATGGTACTACAATATTATCTCCACCGTTTTCACCCCATTTACTCAGAGACACCTTAATTTTAGCTTCCTGTTAGTTTTAAAATTTGTACAGAGTCAGAGTAACTACTGCTTCTCCTCTGGCTTCAGTTTATTTATCTGGACGATATAAAGGTAGAATATGTTCATTGCAATATGATTTAGATTAGTGAATCTTCTTTCTGGCTGCATGTAAAAATCCCTTGAAACACATTAAAAATAGTCCAGTTTCTTGAGTTTCTAATTAAGCAGAATCTATGCAAGGTCTAAGGTTCAATAGTTTGTAAAGTTCTCAGGTGATTTTAATGTATTAGCAGAGAAATGCTTAAGTTCTTCATTTTATTTAGTTTAATATTTTCTCTGAATTGTTAGACCTGCTCCATAGAGTTTCCAAGGCTATAATCTGTATGAAAGCAGACTGCTGCTGTGGCAGTCACTAATCTGGTGTCAATTTCAGGATAGGGGTGGAGTCTAGGCTGTCAATCTGGAGATAGCCAATGAGACCTCTGTGTGGGCATGGCTTTCTCCTAAGAATTCTGGGAAATCTGGCAGAATTTTCCCCTTGGAGGTAAGGGACTCATGACTCAGTTCCTTGGAGATGCTCTGCTAACAAGACACAAGGGTGACTCCCTGCGAAACATCCTGGAGGAGAAACCACCTGGAGTTACCCTGATGTAACCAGACCTCTGAAGCCAGAAAAGCCACAAAGAGACTCCTGCCAGTACTGAGATGCTTGAGAAGCCACAGAGAGATCCCTGCCAACACCACTGGAAACACAAGACTCTGCACCCACTGGCCTGTGATTGTCCTGGTGCCTTTGCATGTGCTTCATGAGTGTGAAGAGAACTTATGGACTGGTATTGGACATGTGGGCTAATGACCTTAGACTGGGCTGGAACGTTTTCTCAATGTTCCATTCCTCTTGTATATAAACCTCTTCCTTATATACACATGTGTGCTTATGAATTTGTTTCTTTAGTCTACCTGGACTAACACTGCTACCTATATCTTTCCTTTGCAGAGCAGCTGGTAGATTTGAACTACTTTTCTAGTTAACAGCTGGGTGTTTAACTATTGCACCGCAAGGTCCATTCTTTTAAATTGTTATGTTTAAGTTAGCATTTTTCCTCTTTGTGTTGGAATTGGTGTAGAGTGGGAGGGCAAATGAATAATTCTTCTGACACTACCTTTTGTTTCTCCTGTTTTTCCTCATTAGAGCTTGATGGGACTGATTGCTCCTTGCATTGTGTTGTTTTAGAAGAGCCCAATGCCATTTTCCAGAGTCATAGAGCGTTGGACTCTCTTTGGAAAGGTTGTAGGAGTGCTTGTGCGAACTGCTGCAGCTAATTGCACAGTGGAATCAGGCTACTGCTTTATTCTCTTGTTGTTTCACTCTTTCCCTAGCCAACCAGTATTCTGTTATTTGAGGGCAAGTTGGATGGTCCTCTCAGGGAATGCTGTTTGAGTGGTTATGGACCTGCAAGAATGGCGTTGCACTGGATGATATCACAGGAAGCTGTGGTGGTGTGGCCCATGGCACCTTGGGGTGCTTCAGAGGGAGTGTGGGGGTGTCTACTGCAACAGGACTGCTGCAGAGGGCAGGTGGGTATGCCTGCTTTGGTGTAGAACATCATGGGTGGTAGGCAGAATTTCCCTAATCAGCTAAATCAGAGTGTAGGTGGCGCAGAGGTTCCTGAAGCAATATGGAGCTGCTTTCGGCTATATAAAGTACTATGGCAGGTAGGAGGAAGTTCTCTCAGTCACCTGGGACCACAGAGGATAGGCATGGACTTTCCCAGCCACATGGAGTGCTTTGTAAGGTGGGCAGAGGTTGCCCCAGCAAAGTGGAGCACCCCAAAGGGCTGCTGGGATTTCCCCAACCACTTAAAGGGTGTTGGAGGGTAGGGGGGAGTTCCTCAACTACGTATTACACATTAGAGGGCAGGAACTACCCCAGCTGTGTGCAGGGTGTACATAATTGTCCTAGGCAAAGGGGAGTGACCTGGAGGCTGGCAGTGGTGTGTGGGAGAAAAATGATTACAAAAAACAGACTGTTGAGACTGTTGGGGGGAAGAGAAGTGAGAGAAACAAAAGTAAACATAAAGCTGAGCCCCAATTGCCTGATCGTGGCATTGGAGGGGTTTAAGCCCTGCCCAGAGGGGGAGATAGGCTGTGGCTGTGTTGAAGAAAAGCCCTTGGACTGACCAAAGGAGCCTGGCTCTGGCTGAGGCTGTGGTGGGGCTAAGGTTAAGCCTTAGTGAGCCTCCACAGTGGTAAGCCAAAAGCCTAAAGCTCCTCAAAACTCAGTGGATTTGTGTCTACTTATCTTTATAATGCTCCTCCTATGACCCGGAAGAGTTGAATTTCCCTCTCAGTGACTTTCCTGTGCTGATTTCTGTGGAGTCCCTTTGGTATGTGTTTCTCAGTCACCATCTTACTGGAAGTCTCCCCACATTGTAATTTTTAAAAACATTTTCTTATTTGGGTGAAGATTTTCAGAAGCAATTGGTTTTCCCTCCAACAATACATATACATTTTACTTTGTGACATTGATTGCAATCCCACTTCTTTCTTATCCCTTCCTGCTTCTATTTTTGAATTGGTGATCTTTATAACTTTATAATAAGTTTTACCATTAAAATTTTTATCCATGTTAGTTCACTTTAATTATGGTGTGGGATATGTATCTTTTGTCATTATTGTTCCTACACCAGTTGTTTAAGTAAACTCTTACCCATTTAATGAATTTCAGCCCTTTATCAAAGATCAGCTGCCCATAAGTAGATCAATTTGGTCCCGTATTTTCAATTCTGTTCTATTGTTCTATAATGCATTTTGCAGACTATCTATTGCTACTATAACAAAAGCATACAAGCAAATTTGTTTTTCACTGTTCAGAAAGCTAGAAGTCTGAGTTCTAGGCACTACCTCTAGGGAAGATGATCTCTCTCTCTGTGTGTATAAATTATGGGAGCTATTCCTTGTCCCTTTTCAATATATATGAGCCCAGCATTCCTTGGAGATCTTCATGGGCCATAAGACTTGTCTTCTCCTGTGTGTCTAGATGGTTGTCAGTATAGGGTTCAGGAACTCTGGGTACAAATGATAGACTCAGATTCTGATATTTCTTTCTTGGTGTTATTGAGGTCTCTCCTCCTTTCCTAGGTTCTCTTTTCTTTTAAGATAAAAGATGATGCAGGCCACACAACAGAGAAAAAAGCAAAAAACAAATTTGTTGCCATGGAGTCTATTTCAGCTCTTTGCATAGCGCTCTATAACTCCTCTTACATCAAAACAGCACTTGTGACATGAGTTGAGTGCTGTATTCCGCACTAATCCTGACTCATAGACATAAGAAAAGCAACCTAATCATTATTAATACAATCATATATGACTCAAGAGAGGCTAGGATTTATGACAGCACAAAAGGAAGAATAATTATATCAGATCATATCACAAGGATCATTTAGATCATTATATAACTTCCAGATTACATCATCACATAGCTGTCAAACCACTGAGATTCAATGCTTCACCCATTTGACACCCATTTGAGCACAATTCATTTCCTGACAACAGTCTAATTTTAGGCAACAGTCTACCAGCAGTTCTCAACCTGTGGGTCTCAACCCCTTTGGGGATAAAAGAACCCTTTCACAGTGGTCACCCGATTCATAACAGTAGCAAAATTATAGCTATAATATGAAGTAGCAACGAAAATAAGTTGGGGGTCACCACAACATGAGGAACGTATTAAAGGGTCACAGCATTAGGAAGGTTGAGAACCACTGGTCTAACATGTCTCAGTTAAAGTCTTCAAATAACAAAATAACTATATATATATATATATATATATGAGATTCCAACTCCATTTCAGTTTTACTTTTTTTTTTAGCCACTCAGACCGATATTTAGGTCCAAAAGCTAAAGAATATGTGGATGCTTTGTTTGTATTTAAACATACTATATCATTTCACAGCACATCTCAACAAATGAAATCAACAGTATTCCATTGAACCCTCCAGAAATGTGTTTCTCTTTCTTCCCTCCTTCCAATTTTTCCCCTCAATATGCTATTCCTCTCTTCTCTCTATTGCCACATCTGTCCCTGGCTTCCTCATAGTCTTTAAAGTCTTGTCTTTTTGTGTAAAAAGTCATGTTTCTTTTCTTTATAATAATGGTGTTATTAAATATTTATCTTTGTAAGATTAGGTAAGTTTGCTAAGCATAAGGTTTTCTATTTTTATCCTTGTTTTTGTGGTGTTTAAGAGAGTTGTCATTATTCATTACTGGTATATAATATTACATTGTATGTTTGTTTATCCATTGCTCTATCATTGGGTTTTTTTGTTGCTTCTAGGTTTTGGGCTTTGGGTCTCCTCTCCAACACCCCTTGTATTCACCAATGTGTTTTTGTTATGGAAATTGCTGAAATAAACATAGGTAGTAGGCTTATGTCTCTTTGTATTGTATTCTTGATTTCTTTAGTGTATATACCCAGTAGAGAGATTGCTGAATCATGCATAAAAATGCATATTTTTACATTTCTTTAAGGAAGTGACATATTGGTTTCTATAGTGACTGTACAATTCAATAGTCCACGAACAATGTAAAAGCTTTCTGATCTCTCCACATCCTCTCCAACCTTTATTAATTTCTGTTTTACTGACTTTTGCTAAAAGTGTCAGTGTGAGGCAGTATCTCTGTTGTTTTAATTTGTTTTTCTCTTATCGCTAATCAACTCAAACATTTCTTTATGGTTGTTGGCCACCTAGATATCATCTTCGGTGAATTGTTCTATTAATGTCTTTTGTACGTTTTTTGACTGTGTTATTTGTATTTTTTTGTTAAATGATTGTGGTTTTAGTCTTTTAAAAGATCATTGTATTGGCTTTTACAACCCTTGTTACAAGCCATACATCAATTGTATCGGTCATATTTTTACATATATTGCCATTGTTCTTTTCTAGACATTTACTTTTTATTGAGCTCTTGGGATCAACTCCTCTTTCCCCACCACCCCCCACCCTCGTGAACCCTTGATAGATTATAGATTGTTAGTGTTTTCATATCTCACACAGACTGTTGTTTCCCTTCCCCTCTGGTTTCTATTGTTCTTCCCCCTGGAGAGGAGTGTGTGGTTATATGTCATTCATTGTGATTGGTAACCCCTTCCTCTTCTCCTCTCCCCGCCTTGCGCCTGCTCTTTTGGTATCACTATTCCCATTCCTGTTCCTGAGTTCCATGTTGTGAGCTTTATCTCTTACCTATACTAATGTACATGTTCCAGTGCTGTTCAGAGTGGGAAGCAGCACTGGGGTCATGATATTTAGGGATGAGGAAGGCTCAAGGAACCAGAGGTATATTGCATGATCCATCTGTGCTCTACTGCACCCTAATTGACTGACCCCTTCCTTGAAACTCCTCTGTAGGGGGATGTTCCACTGTCTACAGATGGGCTTTGGATCTCCTCTCCAACACCCCTTGCATTCACCAATGTGTTTTTGTTTGTTTGTTTGTTTGTTGTGAATCTAATGATGGCTGTTACATGTCCCCAGTGATACCTCATGATCGAACCAACTGGCGTGCTTCTTCCATATGGGCTTCCCTTTTCACTGTTAACTTCAATCCTTAAAAACCCCAGATGCTGTATCTTTTGATAGCCGGGTACCATCTGCTATCTTCACATTTGCTTATGCACCCATTTTGTCTTCAGTGATTTTGGGGGGGGGGCATCACAAAATGCCATTTTGTTAAAATAAAGTATTCTTGTATTGAGGGAGGGTATGTGCTAAAGCCCAAGGTCTGTCCACAGAATCAGTGAGTATTGACT
>PVJH01013123.1:0-61524 GCA_004026705.1 Nesogale talazaci | reverse complement strand
GCTATTTGAGTAATGGGAAAAGCCTTCCTACTCAGGGTGGGCCCTTCTGGTTTCTCATGTCATCCAGTAAGCTTAATACATTACCTGCGACCCCATCATAGAAACTTTAGCAAATATTTTGTAGGAAGCTTTAGGAGTGCACATTTGAAAATTAGATAAAATTTACCTACATCATTCCACACAGTACATATCTTACAGTGAGACAGAATTTAGAAACAGAAATAGACATACCATTGGTGAAAAATATTTGAAATATAAAAGAAATGTACTGACAGCCTCTTCCTTCTACCAGATCAAACAATCTAAATGCTCAGTTCTATTCTCTGCATTCTAATTACACTGGCTAGAATAACTATGCTGTTAAAAACCTAGGTATCAGTTTTAGATTTCCAGGTTCATAAAGGAAAACTGTCAAGCAAGAGCCCTTCTTCAGTATGTTTCCCTTTTCTTTTTCCTTTTTAGTGATAGTAGTTTGATGACAAATATTATTTTATGAAATTCAAGTGATAGATTTCTACCTAATTGTTCCAGAGAGTATTTCAGACTCAGATTGCAATAGTTTGGTAGGCTCCTTGAACTCTTCTGTCCTGAATAAGGCCACAAAGCCGCTCAGAGTCTTTGTGGCCAGGATGCAGGGTGAGCCGTAGTAACTGACGTACAGGAGGGCGAGAGGAGCATATTTCTTGACCTGACTTCTGTCCATAACCTTCACACATACCGGGAAGCAATGAAAAGGTGTAAAATCTCTTTAGCAGACCATCTCCATGTAAACTTCAGTTGAAGTATTGTTCTGTATGAAGTTAACTTGAGCTTTTTGATTTACTGTTTTTGACTTGCCATTTACTTAAGTGACTTGTCATTTACTTTAGCAGCTTTGTGACATTTAGTCCGCAGCCCAAATGATCCTCCAGAACTCTTTAAATTGGCACACATTTGGTACAGAAATCCCCAAGAGGAAACAAACAAGCAAAAAAAAAAAAACCCACAAGCGAATATTTCAAAAGTACTTTTCTAGTACGCATGAATATTTAAATATGTAAATATGACACACAACACAATTAATTCATTGACGTGACTCTGCTGTGCCATTATACAGTAAGTCGATGAGGCAGAGAGAAAAGAGCTGTTAATGGGCATCTAATGAATTGAAAGCTTCCATGTTCAGCTTGTTCGTCGTAAGCTAATTTTAAAGAAATCCTATTAGAAATTTCTCTTTGGGGATATATTTGGCTTCTCTTCTCTTGTATTCTGAAAAAGTAGATATTGGTTGTGTTTTATATCAGCAGAGAAGATGAGAATACGATTTATATGATGATTGCAAATTCCAAACTCATAAAATGCTATGGGCTGGGATCCAGAGATTCCCTCACCTTAGGGGAGTAGGTATATAAATCTGATTATTGTTATCTAACTCCTGTTAAAAATATATTTATTAGTAACATCTAAGCATATTAAGATAATACAAACATTTCCCCCTGTCCCAAAGCAAATGATCTACGTCCTTGCTAATTTCCTTTTCCTTTTCAATTTAATTTGAGACAGTAAATATTTATCCTGCATTTATTAAGTGCTAGGCAGTGCTCTATTTGGGACATGTCGAAGATAAAACAAAATCTTTGCTTTTCTGGAGCTTTAATTGTCAAATTGGAAATAGACATTAAATAATTGATACAATAAATCAGCATATTATACAGCATGTTAGAAAATGATATATACTGTGGAATTAGACTAGATTAGTAGTCCCAAATGACTCATTCAGCTGAAAATTTGACGATTAATCAAACTATTTGTGATTCAAACTACCCTTGGTGAATGACAGTTTGTTTCTGAAATGTCACAGTATTGAAAACTGTCTGCAGTGCCCTTCTATTCTGTATATCTAGGGACTTCCTCAGTCAAAATTGACTTAATAGCAATGGCTTTGGAATTTTTTTTTTCCAGAATGAAGTCAGTAAGATATGAAGTTCTAGTGTAGACATAAAATGATCTAGTGGCTGTTTTTAGTGGTGATTATTGAAAAGGTTACAATTGAGTAGAGACTTAAAAAGCATGGAAGTTGGTTATGAGACTATGGGGAAAATGGTCCAGTCAAACGAAAACTTGAGGCAGGTAAACTCAAGGAGATATGTATAAATAGAAGACAGGGAACAGAGGAAAGGGACTGGGAGATGAGGTCAGAAAGCAGTGAGGGCCAGGTTATTAGGCATATGTCTTTCAACCCCTCAGCCTTTTCTCTGGGTGTAATAGAGGACTGCTGATGACTGGTAAGCAGAAAAGTGAAATGGCCTGAATTACATTTGCAAAGGATCATCCCCAATTCCTTCTTGAAAAGAGTCTGTGAGATGGCAAGGGCAAAACGATAAGAAATTAGGATGCTATGGCAGTAATCTGGGTGACAGGACAGGGAAACATGGCTGAATGCCGGATATTTTTCCAAGTATAAATAATAAAGTTACCTGAAAGAAGAGATGCAGGTGATAGCAGCTGGAGAGGAGTCAGAGTGAATTCTGCTGTTTTTCATTTGGAGATTTGGAATTGTATAGATCCCTGGTGGTGTTGTAGTTCTATATTGGATAGCTCACCTTAAGCTCATCAGTTCAAAACCATCCAATCAGTGGAAGAAAGATCAGCTTTTTCCACTCCTGTAATGAGTTGCTATCTGAGGAAGTCATAGGCACAGTTCTACCCTGTTTTCTAGGGTAACTAGTTGGTGCCAGTGAGTTTGGAGAGTTCAAATTCCAAACTTTGTTCACAAAGTAGGTACTCTTGGCCCCTAGCAAAGGGACTGAAGTGATCCAGGAGAATGCAAAAGCAGATAGTTACATATTATTTTGGATTATGGATGTTAGTACAGCAGGTTTCAATTGCCAGGAAAACACTAAATATATCTCTATATCATCTCTCTATAAACATATAAATTTTTTTTCAAATTTTCCTGAAATGGGGGCAGTAGGTCAAATAAGCTTGAGAATCTATGGTAGACTGAGATGAGGAAGGCTGGATATGAGATAGTTGTCAGAAATGAGTCAGAAGTTAAATTTTTAACAGATGGAGCTTAAAATGTTTATTAGGCCTTGAAACATATGTTGAGTATGCAATTGTATAGACTATTTAGAAATTTGGACAAGAGGTCTGTGCTTTTAATATAAATTTGTTTGCCTTTGATATAGAAGTGATATGCAAATGGATATATTTTGCAAGTGTAACTAATAAAGTTACGTTCCAGATTAGATATGGATTATAACAGCAACAGAAGTCAGAGCACAGAACAGCTACGTCCTTAAACAAGTGTGAGAGAGTAGTTTAAGGACTGAGTTGAGAGATATTTAGTATTAGGAAAGTAACTCAATTTTTTTCCACATCGCTCTTGGATATATATATATATTTAAATATGTTTTTGCTTTTATCTATGAGACTCTAATGTTCCTACTCTGATATTATGTGCACATGAAGATTATAAATATCTATGATACTTTATAGGGATGTTTAGGCAGCCCTGGTGGCATACTGATTTTGCATTAGGCTCTAATTCACATAGTCGGCAGTTTGAAACAGCCAGCACATCTGTGGTCTGAGAAAGACTGGGCTATCTACTCCCATAAACAGAGTCTCATAAACCTACAGGTGAGTCACTATGAGTCAATGCCATTTAACTCAATGGCAATGAATTTGGTTTGACTTTTATCTATAGGAATGATTGAGGTATATTCAATTCAACTGCCCTTTCATTATGTAGCATATTACAATATTGTAATCTTGCTAGCATTGATCATTTTACAGATTTAGGTAATTAAGCATTTACCTATACTTAAAAACATCATCTCTCATAGCCCTTATACACCCTCAAAACAAGTTGGTCCAACTTTGTATTTTCAGAATCAATGTCTTAATTTATTATCTTAAAATAAATCATCTGAAGTGGAGTCTTGCTCTGTTTTTTGCTATTCTCAATTTAGATGAAAGCCACTAAATCGATCAAATTTAAGAAAAACAAAATTCATGAAAAAAATCAAATGTATATGAAATAAGTCAAATAGATATCAGTACCATGAAAAATATGCATTACTATATGAAAGATGTGTGATTTTGTAGAAAGTTGAATAATTTTATAGTAATAGAAATAGCTCTGTAAAATACCCAAAATTTTGTATTAGAATAAAGCTTGTTTTATAGTTATAGATTGTGATGAGTAACATAAGCAAATAGATATGTAGGGAATGTAATGAGACAGCATAATGGATTGGAATCCAAATGAACATTTGTATTCAACATGAGAGTTATGGTTATGTATGTTTTACAGTGTTATCATAGTTTACATGTACTATAAAATGCAGTTTACAATGTTATTTTAATCTTCTAATTAAATATTTGATACTTCAATTCAAAGAGTTCTGCAGATGTCTGTATCAAAATGAAAAGATGGAAATTTTGGTGCCCGGGAATAGCTATCACGTATATCATTTCACTTTTAGTAGCCCTATCCCTGTCCCTATCGAGTACCAATAAATTAGTTCTTCAAATCAATCAAGATGTTTTCTTCCCTGCAGATTCTTCAGAGGTTTCCAGACTGTGCTCTTTAACATCCTAACGTGCTTAAAGGAAATTATTAGGTCACTCAGATTTCATGTAAAAAATAACCCAGCAAGTCAGAGACATAAAATAATACACCCTTGTTGTCTTAAATATATTGATTATAAAAAACACATTTACTGCCAAATAATACTTGAAATAAAGCATTTTCTGCCCCTTCCAGGTTTCTATCTGACACATCTTGAAAATGCAATATGGGCACGAAAAAGTATTGTCATACACTTATTTCAGTTGTCCTCATGGAATGGTTTTCATTTACTACACACATGCGACTAAATGTGGGCTTGCTGTACTGTGGTGGCTGTTTGATGCTCTAATGCTGTAAGCTCTATTGCTGGTAATTCAAATTCCAGGAGGCTCACCCAGAGACAAAGAACAGACTGTGAAGAAGGAGTAGGTTGTTCTCGTCAGAAAAACTAATCACTTGAAATCTATGGATATCATCAAAATATTGTCAGGTACTGCATCCCCGAGTGCCCAAAGAAACACATCTGTCTTGAAAGAAGCACAACCACAGTGCTCCTTAGATTCAAAGATGGGAGGATTTTGTCTGAAGTACTTTGGACATCGTATCAGAAGAGACCAGCCTCTGGAGAAGGACTTGCTGGGTCGAGTGGGAGGACTTCGGAAAAGAGGAAGTCCCCCATGGAGGCGGGTTGACACAGGGGCTACTGTAATTTCCTTAAATACAAGAAGGAGTATGAGGCTAGTGAAGGTGCAGGCGGTGTTTTGCTCTGTGTCACACAGAGTCCCACCTCGATGTCAGCCACCAACAAGAAGCACACGTGCTCCAGGCACCGTTCCTTGTGTGTGCTAGGATTTATTAGGGACATGATGGCATTCCTATTATAAAACACAGCATTTTTTCATGGTACTGTAGTGAGAGTGGGAGACTGTTTGTGTCCTCGTGGCCAAATCAAATCACAGTTATCTTATAGGTAACTGCCGCTCGAGTTAGGGTTGAACTGAAATAAGATTCAGTTGAAATAAATGGAACTTTGTTTTCTTGCACTTTTTAAAGCTAGAAATACTTACATTTTGAAGTTTAAAAGTATAATGTTTTAAACCTTTTTAATGTTATGAAAATTATTCAGAGTATTCTGTGAAACAAAGGAAGTTAAAACTAGCTTAGTTATATTTTACTTCAACCTTGTTGAATGTTTGCTATTTGCAAAAAACCAAGCAAGCTGCTATCAATTTCCACTTCTACTTTGAACAATAGTTTTCTTGTTTTTATTATTAAATCATTTTATTGAGGGCTTGGACAAAACTTACCACAGTCCACAGTCCATGGTATTGAGTTCTTTTTTTTCAGCATATCAAGCACTTCTGTACATTTGTTTCCCTCATGGTTCTCAAAATACTTGCTTTCCACTTGAGCCCCTGGTATCTGCTCCTTATTTTTCTCTTCCCTCCCTGCTCCTCCTTCCCCCATGGACCCTTGGTAATTTGTAAATTGTTATTATTTTGTCATATCTTTCACCAGATGAATCTCCCTTCACCCACTTCCCTGTTGTTCATCCCCCAGGGAAGAGGTTATATGGAGATCCTTGCGATCTGTTTCCCCTTCCTTCCCCATCCCCCCTCCACCCTCCCATTGTAATCTTTCTCCCCACTGGTCCTGATGGGTTCTCTGTCTTGGATTCCCTGTGTTGCCAGCTCCTATCTTCACCAGTGTACATCCTCTGCTCCAGCTGGATTTGTAAGGTTAAATTGGGATCATGATAGTGGGCGACTGAGGTGGGGGCGGGGAGAGGCATTTAAGAACTCCAGGAACATAGTATGTTTCATCATGGTTACATTACACCCTCACTGACTGGTCCCTTCCCTGAGAGCCTTCTGTGAGTTAATGTCCAGTTGCCTACAGATGGACTTTGGGTCCTCATTTTGCACTGCCGCTCAGTGACAATGACATGATTTTTTTGTTCTTTGATGCCTATAGCTGATCCCATGAACACCCCCTGGTCACCCAGGCTGCTGTTCTTCTGTGTGGGCTTCGTTGCTTCTCAGCTAGAAGCGAGCAACAGAATTTTCCCTTCTTTCAAGCTACTGGGTTAGCTTAATTGATGACAATTCATAAAAGGAGAACTTGAGAAAGCCTCCTATTTCCAGCTGTCTGTTCATGAGACTTAGAGTTTGTTGAGTACTCTGCAACCAAAATGAAATCCAGAAGTACTTTTTCTATGGAAGGGACAGTCATCTAGAAAGATCAACTGCAAAATTGCATGTGGCTAAAACGCACTTCTTTCAGTTTATTAAGTATAGATATTACACTTTTGAGCTTATAAACATTAACGTGTACCATTAAAATGCCACTTTTTATTTTCATTTACTGGAATCTTATATTTTGTAAATTGAATAACTATCTCGACTCTTAAATTTTTTTATTGCTCAGTGGTGATTTAAATTTTGCAGAAAAAAAGGGAAAGTAAACTCAGTAGCTCTACAGTGTGCTTTGATACTCTGAAAATGTCTTTAGAATTTAAATTTGTGTATGTAATGGCAGTTAAGAAGAAAGTTTTCCTTGATTCCCAGACCTCTCTAAATGCCCCCACATAATCCAATTCTTTGCCATTATCAATCATCTGAATTACTCCAGCTGTTCTATTTTCCAGGAGATTGCAGCCACATTGGAACTGGGGTCTGTGTTGGGCCACTGCTGTGAGAAAGTATTGATTGCTGACTAGTGATTTTATTTGTGAATTCAAACCCTGGAGGAAGGTTGTGCAAAAATGGATGAAGTAACACAGATCGAACGAAGATGAGTATGAAGGGCAATGGCTTAGTCAGGAAGAAATGACCCTAGGGACAAGGAAGGCAATTTAAAAAATAATAACAAAAATTCACTCAAGTATCTAGACTCCCGAGAATACAGAAAAGATTAGCTCACCTTGACTTTTCGTATCTTGAAATTAATTTTCTTGACATACACTTCACATATCATACAGTTCAGTGTTCAGTTATATTCAAGAGAATTGTACGATAATCCCCCCAATTGTAAACCATTTACTTCTTTCTTGTACTTGCTACTAGTTCCCCAAATACCTCCAGGCTTCCCTGCCATGCCCTTTAGTATAGCATCCATGCAAGCACTGTCGCTGTAATGCTACCCATCCTGGATTTCATACTCTGAACATCATAGAAAACGAAATTCAGAACGATGAACAATGAAAGTCAAAGCACTACACTTTGCATGATAGCAAATTTATCCATGTCCCTGACTTTTCACCAGAGACTTGTGACTCTCTGAATGGATTTTGAGTTCCCACTGTCATTCTTATACTTCCACAATTTAAGTTCTCATACTGCCCTCCTTTAGGTTTTAGGTTTTATCATTCACAATCTTTGCATCACACAGGATGGTGTTCTTCTTCCATATGCCCCTGATGGACATCTAACTCAGATTGGTGGTTGTTTGAGGACAAACCTCTAAGAGTCTGAATTTTTTTTTCTTTTTACTAAAAGCTGGGCACCAGCTAGTTTCTTTCCTACACTTTGCAGTAGTTAATATTTTGCTAACTTTCTAACAGATACTGTGAGACTATTTCTATGATGTGAGAGGCAAAAATTATTGTTGAATTCCAGGAGTGTTTTCTATTGAACAAACAAGATTTTGAAGAAATATCACTATTATTTGTAATCAGAGTGTCAATTCCTTCCTACCAGTTAAAATATTCAAATTGAGGCATGGTTATTTTATATAACTTCTAATGTAATAACAACTCTCAAGGACTTACCAAAGCTTACTGCCCTGGAGTCCATTTTGATGTATATGGCCCCTGCGGGATGGAGTAGAGTTGCCTGTCCCTTGTCAGTTTCTGAGATGGTAACTCTTTGGCAGAGTGGAAACAGTTAGCTTTCTCCTGCAAGAGCCTTGCTAGTGGCAGTCTTCCTGGTGTGAGCAGCAGCTTCTCGGGAGAAAGGTGGGCTTGTCTACCCCTGCGAAGATGTAAAGGCTCGAAACCCCAGGGAGCAAATCTCCAATATGTGCTGAAGCCTTTTTCTGAGGTGGGCTTACCTTGATGGCCGTGCGTTTTTAAGGGAAGAACAAAAAAGCCTATGGAGATGAAACTGTGTAAGTTATATAAAGTGATTATCCTGTAGACTTTAAGGATCCCTGTGAGAGCAACAGTTTGAAACTACCAGTTGCTGCATGGAAGAAAGATGAGACGATCTGCTACTGTGAAGATTTACAGTCTTGGCACTCCCTCGGGAACTGCATGCTCTGTTCACACCTGCAGTGTTTTGCCATGGGGCAATTGGGGCAGACAGGATGCAATCCCGACTCGATTTCTCCATTGTTGTCCCCATAATAAAGTGATCAGATTTTAAGCGGGACACCATTGATCAGGGCGTGGAGGGGTGGCTTGATTAAAAATTTGGTCTATATGGAGCAACAAAAATTCTCTTAGAACACAAAAATACTATTGTAATATATTTATTTTAATTTTAAAATGCCACAGGGCCTTGTTAAATTGTTAAAAAGTGGGGCGTCTGGTCACCTCACCATAGGGCCTTGTGTCAGTGAGGGATGCATTGCATGCACACCTTCCTGATACCTTCACTGAAGACAAATGTGTGCATAATCAAATGTTGTGAAGTGAGCTGACGGTGCCTGGCTATCAAAAGATATAGTGTCTGGGCTCTTAAAGGCTTGAAAGTAAATGAGCAGCCATCTAGCTCAGAAGCAACAAAGCCCACATGGAAGAAGGACACCAGCCTGTGTGACGAGGTATCAAAGGGATTAGGTATCAGGCATCAAAGAACTAAAAATTATATCATTATAAATGAGGGGAAGTACAGATTGAGGACCCAAAATCCATCAATAGGTAAAGCAACAGCCCCTTATAGAGAGATTGTAGGGAGGAGATGAGCCAGTAAAGATACAATATAGCAACAATGAAATATACAACTTCCCTCTAGTTCTTCCCTCTAGTTCCTCCCACCAACTGTCATGATCCCAACTCTACCTTACAAATCCAGCTAGACCAGGGGATGTACACTGGAGCAGGAAACGGATAATTCAGGACAGATGATCCTTTTAGGAGCAGGGGTGAGAGTGGTGATGCCAGGGGGGTGAAGGGAAGGGGGAATGGAAAAGTGGGAAACTATTGCAGGAATCTACATATGACCTCCTCTTTGAGGTGCGGACAACAGGGAATTGGGTGAAGGGACCCATCGGACAGTGTATGATGACAAAATAATGACAATTTGTAAATTGTTAAGGGCTCATGGGGAAAGGAGGAGGGAGAGGAGGAGGGAACTGGTACCGGGGGAGGGGCCTAGGTAGAAGGAGAAAGTTTCGAGACTGATGATGGCAACAAATGTGTAACCATGGTCTGCATGCAATTGTCATATGTATTGATCATGATAGGAGTTGTATGAGCCCCCAGTAAAATGCTTTTTTAAAAAAATTAATAGTGAGGGTTCGGGTAAAAATGTTTTGGAAATGATAGTAACATATGTACAAATATGCTTGATGCAATTGATGTATGAAATGTTATAAGAGCTGTAAGAGCTCCCAATAAAATGACTTTCAAAAAAAGATTTATAGTCTTAGAAATCCATCGAGCTAGTTCTCCTTTGTCCTCTATGGTCATTATGAATCAGAATGGGTTCAATGCCAGTGCAGCTTTTAGTTTGGTGGTGTTGTTGGATAAGCATTGGACTCTTAGTTCAGATCTCACAGCGTCTTTGAAGGAGAAGGATGAAGCTATCTGCCCTTCTAAAAATTTACAGCCTCAGAAATACTTTATAGGTCGTTGTGTGTCAAAATCTAGATAGCCATAGCAATGGGGGTGGGGTCATTTAGATTTTATTGTAATATTTAAATAAATATCAGCACTATTGTGAATTTTCACCTGAGTTCTTTTGATATAGATGTCTATAGTCCTTATTCAAGGAATCCTGGTAGCTCATGGGTCATGTTTGGGGCTGTGAACCATCACCACAACCACAAAGTCACCATTTCCCAACCACCAGCGTCTCTGTGGGAGAAAAAAATGAGGCTCTCCCTGTAAAAAATTACAGTCTCAGAAATGCATAAGGCCAGTTTGGCCTTGTTCTTTAGGACTCCTGGGTGTCAGGGATGCTAGGAGTTGGAATTGGCTCAGTCAAAACAGGTTTGCCTTTTTGGTTTAATTTTCATTGCAAATGTAGCTCAAGTTTTTCACAAAAAATATGTAGAAAACTATAACTATGTATAGAGTCTTTACAATATCTGCTGGTTAATGAATGTCTGTCTAAGTGATCAATTCAGTACAATATATTTTAATAAACATTAAAAACAGAAACACAACTGTTGTTTGAGTGTCTTCAGTTAGATTCTGACTCAGCATCTCTACAGCAGAACACAACATTGGCAGGTCTGGCGTTCTCCTCCTCCTCATTGCTGGGTTGGAGCGCACTGCTCTAACACCTAAGCCAGTCCATTTCCTTGAGGGTCTTCCTCTTTTTTTATTCCCTGACCCTCTACTTTATCAAGCATGAACTCTTTCTCCAGGGACTGATCCCTCTTGACAACATCTCCAAAAACAAGTGAGGTTGAGTCTTGCCATTCTGCTTTCTACGAAACACTGCCACTATATTTCTTCTAAGATAAACGTGTGGTCCCAGTGTTTCTTGCTCTGTTCCATATCCTTTGCTAATACCACGAGTTCTTCTTTGGTGTTCCTTTTTATTTTCCTGACTTTTATTTGCATATGAAGTGATTGAAAATACCGTAATTAGACCAGGTGCACTTCACCTCTCAATATTCCACCTTAAAAAAAAAAAAAACTTTTAAAGAGCTAGTTTGCAGAAGATTTATCCCATGTGTTTTGTTATTTGATTTCTTAACTGCTGCTCCCATGGGTGTTATTTGTGGATCCATGTAAAAAGAAACTCTAATATTCCCTCCTTTAATTGTTATGTTGCTCGGTGGTCAAGTTGTCAGAATTTATATTTTCTCTTTTAAAATAGTACCTAACACAACAGTCCATTGGCAGTTTGGAGTAATTAATTTTCTCTCTTCTTACAAAGATCACTTTGAAAAAGAGATGAGGACTTCATTAAGATTCTTGGTTAATTTATTTGAAGTTAATTTATTTTTCATAAGCACTTAGCATGGGAGATAAAACTGTCAATTTTAGTATTCATCATCTTTCCTATTTCAGGTTCTTTGTCTCACAATATCATGTTGGCTGCACTGCCCAGGTATTACTTAATATATCTGTTCAGTCTATCATTTTCATTAAGTTCTACCAATGACTCAGCGGTTGTTAAATGCTGACAAGTGGGATCTGACCCCTAGCCACCCCGTGCATAATACCTTCATGTTGATTTCTATGCTTGAGGCCATTGTTCGCAGCCAATCCTTCTCCTGGAGGACCTTCCACTTTTTTTGTTTCTCCTGACCAAGTATGATGTCCTTCTCCAAGGACCAGTCTCTCTTGACCATATGTCCAAAGTCTGTAATAGATAAAAATACCATCCTTATCTCTAAGGAGCACACTGTCCATACTTTGTCCAAGACTATTGGTTTGTTCTTCTGGCAGTCCATGGTACTTTCAATATTCTTTTCCAGCACCATAATTCAAAAACATTGCTTGTACTTCAGCTTTCTTTATTCGATGCCTAACTTTCATATGCATATGAAGATATTGAAGGTACCATACCTTGGGTCAAGGGCACCTTAATTGTCACAGTAACATCCTTGCTTTTGAACACTCTAAAGAGGTCTTGTACAGTAGATTTACCTGATTTTATTCATGTTTTAATCTCTTGACTGCTGCTTCATGAGCTTTGATTGTGGATCCAAGCATCGGAATATACTTGAAAACTTAAGCTTTTCTCCTTTTGTTGTGATGTTACCTAATGGTCCAGTAGTGCAGGTTTGGATCTTCTTTATATTGAGTCTTAATCCACCCTGAATGCTGAAATCATTGATGTTCATCACCAAATGTTTCACGTCCTCCTAACTTTCAACAAGTCATATTGACTAGGCAGGGTCATTTCATTAAGATCTGGAAGACTCTATGCAGAGGTTGGGCAATTTTGTCATTCTGCTGCATATAAACATGTGCCATCTCAGAAACAGAACAGATGGAATTCCTCAATCTTCCATAAAGAAGAATTACCAGCAGCACAAGTGTGAGTTCCCTACCCAAAAGGGTGGATGAACCAGAGGAACAGAGGTCTAGGAACTTAGATTATGAGACAAATCGGTGGCTTGATTTCCTGGCTCATGTCATGAATGAGAAGTCTAAAGACCATGTGACCAAGAGGTAGAGGACCAGAGAGACACATGTCTGGTGGCATGACTGAGAAAATGCTGTGCTGAAAAAAAGAACCATATGCTTAATATTTTGTAATTTGTTAGAATTCCTAAAAATTTCACAATCATGAGTATTGTCTGTGAGTTCATTGCATTGAGTTATTGATGTCATTTGAAAAGTAGAGTACTGTGGTAAAGAAGACTGATGGAAATTAGGGTAAGAATGTTGAAGAGTGGAGGCATGTCCAATTTCTTCTTTACAGGAATCATCCTTTGGCAGATGTGGAATTAGATTTTGCTTCTCCCTTGCATAGCTTGAGGAGGTCAAACGTGGTGTTCACACAATTTCCTCAGGCTGGCATTCATTTATGTCACTTCTTAGAGAATATAACTGCTTTAACAGGGCCTATTATCTGTGTAGAACTGGACATGGTCCTTTTTTATCCTGAAACCAGTTTAAATTTTGGTGATATTAACAAGGACTCATATTGTGTTATGGTTCATTAGACAGAGAAAATTATAACGAAAGTGTTTTCCTGAAGAGCCAAGCACATTCATACAGCATTTTTTAAGGTTCTTTGTGTTTCTTCAGACCAGAGCATGAATTCTCAATAGGACCACTGAAGAAATTTAAGGAGCGTTTCTTATCTGCTTCCATAAGTGCTAAAATGATTATTTTTGAATGCAAATCTGAAGCTCTTTACTCCTAATACTTTGTTTTCACAGACTTGGGCTCCTTCTTCCTGAAAAACTTTTAACATAATGAACAGATTTATGATCTGTCCTATAATGCCCAATGTGACCGACTGACCCATCCACTCTTTCCATGACTTCTATATGACAGGAACCCTTGTGCAGACAGTGACCTGACACACAGCTCGTTTTTCTTTCTTGTCAATCTCATGCTCTTTCCTCTCTCTGGATATTTCTCACTCTAAACACTTGGGCCTCCCGCTTGCTCTTTTCTTTGTTCTTTCCTGGTCAAATCACTCATCCTTCATACCTCAGCTTAAGAAAGACTCATGCCTTTTACTGTCCGAGGCTAGATCATCCTATGCTATTATTTTCACCAAAAATTAACAATCAAAAAACAAATAGCTATTCTAGACTTGCCCCTGACTCATAGCAGCCTCTTATGTGTAAGGACAGACTTGAGATCCATAGAGTTTTCAGGGACCGAAGTTTTGAGTGTGGATGACTAGGTGTTTATTTTGAAGTAGACTCAAAACTCTAATTGTTCAATTAGATACTGAACAAGTAACCATTTTGTATCTCTCAGAAGCATTATGCTGTCATTTAATGCCATGTAATTCTCCTTTGTAGCACCCCACTATAGTTGGAGTCAACCTTTAGCACTTAGCACATCACAGCTATAATAAAAATATTTATTTCGATATCATAGATTTGTTATTTGCCAGTCCAGATAAAAGACTTTTTATTAAAATAAAATGTTCTGTATTGAAAGCCTCATTGTTTTTCATGGCTTTTCAAGTCAGCTTCATTTATTTATTACAAGGATAGGATTTGGTTGAGTTTTGTAGACCAAATATATATTCAACTGGGCATTCTCCTCCTAGAAACAACCATGATTATATAAAGAGGATTTTCTTCCACTGCAGATGAATTGCCTCTTTCCAAGGAGCTGATTTGCACTCATGTCCCTGTCCTCTTTTAATAATAAGCTTGTTCTTTGGTAATAATTGTGGAGTTCCACTTGAAAATGTTTCTGCTCCGATAATTGGGATCATACCAGTGTCAAGGCCCAAGTGGGCAGGTGGGCCTAGAACTGTTTATCAACTGATAACTGATTAATTCCTCCCAGGATGTCTTGGTCTCTCTCTCTCTCTCTCTCTATATATATATATATATATATACACACATATATGTATATACACATGTATATATACATGTATATATGTATATATACATATATATATATGGCTCAGCCTTGCTCCTAGAGAGCCACTGCTGGATTTGAACCGCCAGCCCTGTGGGTTGCAGTCCTGTACACAACCACTATGCCACTGGGACTCATCCCGGTAACTCCATATTCTCTGATTTCTCGCTCTGTGGTTGTTATTATTTTGCTTTTACAGTAATTTTTATTTTTTACTATCCTTTTGAGGACTCATTGGTTCCACGGATTAAAAATAAGCAACATAGCTTGTCAGGGACTTCTCTATTGAAGACAACTTACTTTTTTTTTTTTCTCTTATGGTAGGCATTATAAAGAACCTTTAATAAGGGTGACTTTTAATGACGTAGTTCTTGTGTTTGTGCGGAATGTTTGCGGAAGCACTATAGTCAGTGTTGCACCTTGTTAGAATCTTGGCTCTCTGACAGCCCAATGCCAGCATTGGGGGATTTTTAAAGATAGTAGTAGTGTTTTGAAGAAATGGAGAATTATTTCTTTCAGATACATTTATTGCTTTTTATTTTTACTACCGTTCTATTCCTCTTAACATCCTTATAAATTTGATGGCTTCTAGACTGTATAATGTGGCACATGGGCGTGGTACTTGCTAGTCTGGGTTACTAATTTGTTAGTCTGCTAAATGCCGGATTAGCCGTTGGGGCCCGAGACTTGTTCCCCACCCCTGTCGCTGTCATGAACATCCGCAATGTGAGGCCCGAGGACCTGATGAACATACAGCACTGCAAGCCTCCCTGAGAACTACCAGATGAAGTACTACTTCTACCATGGCCTCTCTTGGCCCCAGCTCTTTTATATTGCAGAAGATGAGAATGGGAAGATTGCTGGCTATGCGTTGGCCAAAATGAAGGAGGGCCCAGATGATGTGCCCCATGGACACATGACATCACTGGCTGTGAAGCGCTCCCACCGTCACCTTGGCTTGGCACAGAAACTAATGAACCAGGTCTCCCAAGCTATAATTGAGAATTTCAACGCTAAATATGTCTCTCTGCACTTCAGGAAGAGTAACCGAACTGCCCTGCACCTCTACTCCCACACACTCAACTTCCAGATCAGTGACGTGGAGCCCAAGTACTACGCAAATAGGAAAGACACATATGCGATGAAGCAGGACCTCACCCAGATGGCGGATGAGCTGAGGTGGCAGCTAGAGCTGAAGGAGAAGGGCAGTTTTGGGTCATATGAAACCTGATTCCCTTGACACCACATGATTACACAGGCTGGTGTGCTTCTATAATGTGGGCTTTATTGCTTCCCTGCTAGATGACCAAACCTTTAAAGCTTCCAGCATTTAAAACCCAAGTTTCTATATATTTTCATAGCCAAATTTCTTTATCACATTTACTTGTGCACTCATTTTGTCTTCGGCAAGGTAGATATCACACAGCCACATCATTAGAACAAAGGGTTCTTGTATAGGGAGAAGACTTAAGTTGACGCTGAAAGTCTGTCTCCCACCTTCATACTATAACATTTACATATACCTACATAGACAAATATCCCTATCTTTATATGTTAATATATTTACATGTATACATGTCTATATTTATACCTGCCTTTATAGATTTTGTCCCCTAGTTCTTTTCTCACTTTCCTTTTACTTGCGCCTGTCATGTTCACCCTTGATGCGACTCTCAATAATTCCTTTTGGTTACATTATAATTGATCAAACAGCACTCCTGTCAATTTTAGATCCCTTGTTTTTCCCTTGTCCCTGACTTTGTTGACTCTTCACTCTTGTTCAACTCTTGTTGACTTTGTTCTCCTCTATCACTGGAAAGCATTGTTCCCATTACTTTCTACTCAGGACGTTTTATTATATACAGAATAATTAATATTAATTAATTAATATTAATTAATTAATGATTGTTTTTTGGGGGGGCATCACTGCCCTCTGGTGGTCATGGGAGCTTCCCAGCACTGCTCCTGAGAGCTGCTGCTGGATTTGAACCACCGAACCCACGGACCACAATCCCGCACTCAACCACTTATGCCACCGGGCTCAGCCCCCTATTCATAATTCTAATCTATCTATTTTTTTTGCATATGTCAATATGAATTGATTACAAATTGCTTAAAATTACTTTAAACATGTTTAAGACATACTTTGAGATGCAATAGTATTTTATGACAGTGCTCAGCTTATCATGTGAGTATTTTCTCTCAGGATTCTGTGCTGAATTTTAAGAATCGTATTTATTAATCTTGGTGATGGTTAAATAGAAACATTGCAGTTATTATATCCTTCTTTTCAAGTATTTCAAAATTAGTCACTTATTTTCATAGAATGCTATATGACCATATTTTTCATATTTTATAGTGCATACATTATGTGCTAGTTGATTCATATCAATTTCTCCATTTTATATGCCCCTGACAAGTTTAGATAAATAAGGAATCCAATGTGATAAAAAATAATACTGGTGAAAATAGAATAATAGTTGCTAGCATTTTAATTCTATCAGCTCACATTCAACAACAACAATAGCAACAACAGCAGCAATAAGTCTTCTCTGAATTTGAGTTGATTTCAAATCCTAGCCACCCTCTAACATGAGGTATAATTGTTCTGTAGGTTTGCTTAGGCAATAACTCTTTACAGATGTAGAAAACTTCATCTTCCTCCCTTGGAGTGGCCAGTGGTTTCAAGCTGCTGACCTGCTTAGCAGCAGCCCATAACCCACTATGCCTCCAGAGCCCCTTAATGCCCACACCACTGATATGTTATTTACACTTCCTCCAAATCTCATTGACTTGGGTTTGCTTCAGCAGCAAATGTATTGTCTGTTGTTTCTGAAAATTATTTAGCCAAAGGCAGTCTTATGTATTGAAAGGGGATCATGACAGGAGGGGGAATTACTTATTTTGAGTCACCAAGTTATTAAATTAACTCAATGACCTTCAACATTTTATTTAGTAGCTTTGGTCTCAGTTTCCTCATCTGTGAAATGAAAAATTTAGACTAAGGACCCTTAAGGAGTTATTTGTCTTCACAGCTGAATAGTTTTGTAACTTCTTTTTCTCTGACCGTGCACAGTTATTATTCAGTGGCTATCAGGCTGAGAAGTCCAGGAGGAATCATGAGTCTTTATGACAATCCTTGACCTCTGTAATCGCCGTGGGGGCCAGGGCCTGGTACAGAGATGAAAAGTGCACAAGCTTGAAGTGATCTGACTGTTGAAGAACTGAGAGCAAAAGGAAAGTGTCGGGACATTGAGGACCTGGAGAATCTCTGCTTGCACTTTTGATGGTGCAGTTTCTACTCACTTCTAGCAGACTCTACCCTGGGGACCATAGGCCAGATCTGACCTTTCAAGGGAAAGCAGGCAAAGTACTTTTAATGATCATTTCAGAAACTTTCAATGTTAGAAATGATTCAAAGTAAAACACTCTTTCTGTGAGCTACAGAAAAAGAAATTAGCAGGATGGAAGTCAACCATTAGATGTCAATTTGTGATTTCTGTTCTATTTCGGTGACTTTTAAAATATTTTTTACCCATTATAGCAGTAAGAAAGTTTTTTCCCATCCCACCATTTGTGTGCATGTATGTAAGCCCCTGTATATCAAACAAAACTTTCCTTAAATATCTGTAATCCAGGTGAGCCCTGGTGGCACAGTGGTTGTGTGCGGGGCTGCGGCCCACAGGGTTGACGTTTCAAATCCAACAGCAGCTCTCCAGGAGCAAGGTTGGGCTTCCTCCTCCCACCCGGGCAGTGATGAGAAAAAAAATATCTGTAATCCATCCTATTTTTAATTTGGCTCCATAAAGCACTTTTTTTCCATTTTAGCCCATGTTTCTAAATATAGTGTTTTTTTAATACCGTGTTTTTTTTTAATGGTAGTTATACTCCTTAAGCTATTTTTGAATACCTTGATACCTAAATGGAATTAGTTTGGTATTTTAGGGAACATTTTATAACTAAGTGAATAAATTACTTGCTGAGGTCTTGAGGTCTTGGGCCCACATGGCCTCAGTATGATCACATTTTTCAACGTCTTCCTATTTATTCAAACATTTTTTATAAATCCTATTTCACATTCATCTTTCCTTCTGGGTATTTTTTTATTAAAATCATTTTATTGGGGCCTTGTACATCGTTTTTCCTATTACATAAATGAACATACTGTGCCAAGCATGTCCACTTCACATGTCCACTGCTGTCATTGTTCTCCAAACATCCGCCTTTTCCCTTGAGCCCTTGATATCAGCTTTCCATCCTTTCCCCTCTTCCCCTGCTCTTCCTTCCCCACCAACCCGCAATGCTTTATACATTATTATTGTTCTGTCATATCTTACACTGCCCAACCTCTCCCCCAACCCACTCCTTTGATGCCTGTCCTTCAAATAGAAGCTTATATGTACATCCTTGCAGTTGGTTCCGTCTCGTTACCCCACCTTCTCTCCACCCATCCAGCAGCTCCAATCTCACCACTGGCCCCAAGGGGCTCATTCATCTTGGATCCCCCATATCTCCAGCTCCCCTCTCCACCAGTGTACCTTCTCCAGTCCATCTGGATTTGTAAGGTAGAGTTGGGAACATGATAGTTGGGGAGGGAAAGGTTTCAGGAACTAGAGGAAAGTTGTATGCATCATATGATCACATTTTATACATTGAGAAATAATAGTGTCCGAAGAGTAAGATAAGCGTAAAAGGAAAGAGAAGGGGAGAAGGCCAAAGGAGCAAGGGCAGACTGTTTTGTTGTTTTTAGGCACAGCTGTGTTTTATTAGATAATTGCTGCTGTTTCTCCTAACCTTGAGTTGTGCCTCATCAGCAAATGAAGATCCTTAAGGTTGTGTTCCCACAAGCTTTACGTGATTCCGGTTACCATAGCATACTCCACTCTGAGAAATCAGCAGCCACACAGCTGCGTTTACATTGCCCTTAGAACCTAGAATCCCCAGGTATGATCAAGAAAAATGATCTGCCGCTTATTAGGGCCTTAGTATCTGGCAATGTTTTCAAGCTCTCTCTGTGGTTTTCAGGGGCTACTTCCTCCAATTTAGGGAGCGAAGTCCTTCTTCATTTTCATTTCTTATTCAAGAAGCTCCACTGAACCCTGTACATTTTGGTGACTCTTTTGGCATTTGAAATACCAGTGGCAGAGCTCCCAGCATCACAGCAACACATAGTGACCACAGATTGACAAGCTGAATGACAAATGGGGTCCTTTTCATCAGCACAAGGGAACACTGCATGTTTTTTAAAGTAACAAATAGTGTGCATCAGGGTCATAATGACCTCAAAATGTGCAAAATATGAATCAACAATTGGAGTCATCAAAATAGATATTCAAGGATTTCAGTCTTCAATGGAAGTGTACCCAAACCTTTACATTGGACCAATCGGTAACATCGTGATCAATGGAGACAAGATTGAAGTAAGAGTTTATGTCTTGCTTGGATCCACAATCAATATCCATGGAAGTAGCAGTCAAGAGATCAAAAGACGTGTTGCACTATGTACATCAGCTTCACAAGACGTTAGAGTGTTGGGAAGTAAGGATGGTACCTTGAGGACTAAGGTGAGCCTGATCCACGCTATGATATTCCCTGTTGCTTCATATGTAGGTGGAAATTGAACATTGAATGATGCAGATTGAAGAGGAATCAATGCATTTGAATTATGGTGCTGCAGAAGAGTATCGAACTCCATGAACTGCCAAAAGGATAAACAAATCTGTCTTGGAAGGAGTATGCCCAGGATGCTCCTTGGAGGCAAGTCTAGCCAGCTTTCATCTTACATACTTTAGACATGCTGTCAGCATGGCCCAGTCCCAGCAGAAGGACGTCCTGTTTGGTGCTGTGAGTGCAGTGCTGGAGAGGAAAGCCTTCAAGAAATGGATTGGCCCCAGAACTTAAACATTGGACTATAGCATAGGAGCAATTGGGAGGATGGAGCAAGACCAGGCAGTGTTTCTGTTCTGTTGTGTGCATGGTCACTATGACTGGTTCATATGTTTGGAACCGACTCAACACTTGAAATATTGAAGTCCAAAGCCGGTTTCCCATCAGCACAGTGAAGTGCTCTTGATTCTGCAATCTGTTCAAGGCTATGTATGGTTTATTATGTTCACAACATTGAATTCCTTTTCAGAGTTAATACAACACATGGAGACATCTTTCTGATAATTTCTATTTACAGCTAAGGTCCATCTGATGTCATCACTGATTGTCCTTGTGCATGTTTTCTTCTGATTGTGACATGAAATTTTGACATCTCTCTATGGATGTATTACTCCAACTATTATTCACTTAACCTCAGAAAATTTTACTTGTGTTTGATAATAATGATATTTTATTATAATTTCCTCATTTTTTTGAGCTGCCCTACTTTCGAATGGGTACAAATATGGATATCTTCCACTTGATTAGACAGTTACCAGTCTTCCAAATTTTGTGTATCATTGAGTGTTTCCAGTTCTTGAACAACTTATTGAAACATTTCCCTTGGTATTCTTTCAATTGCTTGAGTCTTGTTTTTACTAAAGCCACTTAAGAGGTGATTGGACTTCTTCCTTCAGTACCTTTGGTACTTGATCAAATGCTACATCTTAAAACAGTTGAGTGTCAATCAGTTATTTTGGTGGCAATGACTATATTAACTTCATTTTCTTTATCAAAAGATACTACTTAATCAAATGTCCACAGAGTCTCTGATATGCAGTCCACACTCACAATGTGCTCTGTCTTCTTCCAGATTGATCTACGCGCAGTGTGTCCTTCATTTTTTTAAAACCTAAGTCTTAGTAAATTATATTATGATTTGCTTTGTTTTCTTAAGCTTTCCTTTAACAGTTTTGTTCAGCTGTTTTATTTCATCATTGATTCCATTTGCTTTTCCTGCTCTACGCTAAAGAGCAAGATTCATAGTCTAGTCTGACGTACACTTTGATTCTTTTCTTTCTTGTCCTTTAAATGACCTTCTTCTTCATGCATGAAATCTTTCAGCCCAGCTCACAGTGCAGCATGGCTTCTGTCCATAGTAGTCGGTGAATGCCGTTTGTTTCAAATCTACTCTCCACACGCCCTTTAAATTCAGGTGGGCCATACTCAAGTATTTTCTCTCTCCTAGATTTGGTTTTACTTCAACTTCAACTTGAACTTACATATGGACAACCGGTGATCTATTCCAGAGTCTGCATTTTAATTGCTGATATTCAGTGTCTTCATGATATTTTCCCACATATGTAATCAATTTTATTCATTCATATTCAGTTTGGTTACGTGGATAGTCATAGTTGATATTTGTGTTGTTGAAAAAGCTATTTGCAATAAAGTTGTTTGTGTTGCAAAATGTTATTTCATGAAGTTTCCAGCTTTGTTTCTACCACCAAGATCATATTTCAGGTTACTGCTTCCTTCTCTTTGTTTCCATCTATGCCCTTCAGATCACTCATTATTAATACATCTTTATTACATGTTTGATCTATTTCAGACTGAAAAAGTAGGTATGATTTTCAATGCCCTTATCACTATACTTAATGTTTGTTTGTACATTTAAATGACAGTTTTATTGACTCTACTTCCTTGTATGCAGACAGATATCCTATCATGGACAGTATTGTATTTTAAGATAGAGCTATAATTTTTATGCTAAATGTTATGCTATTTCTCTTGACACTTTAACAGTATGACAGTATGGTAAACTATATGGTTATCTGATTCAAAAATGACAAATATTGGTCCATTTCATCTCACTAGTCCCTAAAAGATTAATCTTTATGTGCTCCATTTCATTTTGGGCGAATTACATTTTTGTAAGTTCATCACTTCCTAGGTTTCTGTCATTTTAAGTACTGCCTCATCTTCAGCACAGGAAGGTACTTGAAGGTTTTATTTCATCCATGTCACTTTGGTCAACTCTATCTTGAGAATGAACTGTGTATATTGAGTACATTCTATCCAGAGGGGTTCAACTTCAGGTACGATATCTGACACTGTTTCTATGCTTTTCATAAATGTTTAATATATCAATATTTCATTGCTATCTATATTATTTTCAGTGGCTAATGCCACAGAGTGGACAGCCTGTTCTTTCACTGTAGTCTGTTCTTAGTCTGGCAAGTTTTCTGAAAATGGTTCACCTTAGGTGACCTGCTAGTGGATTCAATACCGATAATTCAACCCCCAGCATCACAGTAATACATAAGCCACCACCATTTGAGAAATTGACAGACAAGTCGTATATGTTCTACTTCTTCTAGTACATTATTTTTTTGGGGGGGGGGCATCACTGCCCTCTGGTGGTCATGGGAGCTACACAGCCTTGCTCCCAGAGAGCTGCTGCTGAATTTGCACCCCCAAGCCAATGAGCCAGTCTCACACTCAACCACTACTCCACTGGGGCTTAGCCCCTAGTACATTATTCTTTTTATTTAAGACAAGTTTTTTTTTAAGAAAAGTTTTAAAATGCAGTAACCACAGGATTCAGTTTTTCTTTTAATTCAGAAATTTGACAGGTATATTTGTTCAATTCTAAATTTAATTTTAACAAATGCATCATTTCTACAACTTGAAATCAAAGCTATTTTCTTATTCATTTCCTGTTAGGTGACTTAAAGTATATTTATAGCATCTATCTTGTATTATGTAACAATATCCACTTTGGCAGTGTGGTTCTCTTTTGCAGATATAGTTCTCTACAATTAAGGTAGACATATACCTCCATATATCCGCCATACTGAGTATCTTTCATACCATCTTATTTCAGGTCCTGTATACATTGGAGCATTTTTATTATATCTAGTTTAAAAGTGAAGAGGCTGTAGTTAGTAGAAGTCAAGCAGCTTATCAGGTGGCAGAATTCATGACTTTAACTGCTGTGCTATGCTATTTCTGAATTTCACCCAAGAAAGATTGCGTTGTAGACCTACTGACAATTAAAACACAGCACTATATGATATCGAATATCTATACATATTGCTGGTATTCAGATACTACACAATTATAGAACATATTTTGCTTTGAGATATTTTTGTGTAGGATTGAAGCTGACCTACCCACTCACCCTTTGCATCCTACTCCTTAATTTCTCATTATGCCCACTGTGGTTTGACGATTAAAATAGTAATGCCTGTCATAGCTTCTAAAAGTTTTGTCCAGAGTTCTCAAGTCCGAATCCTTCCTGTGACCTCTTAATTCAGAAATACTCTGAAATCTACCGTGCACACAAACGATCCACTGGAAGAGACTACAATTGGACAACTTAAGTAGCAGCAGCCTCTGAAATGGAAACACACAGTGAGGAGGTGAACAAAGTTCTGCTAACGATTTCTTCTCTGCTCATGGGAGTATTAAGAGAGAACATTAAAATACGATTCTCTCGATTAAGGACTTGGCAAATTCTAATGAGTTCCAACTATTTCTAATTTGCAAGGCTGGAAAAATAGTCATCTATCCTTATATTGAGCTCCATTCTTATGTGTCCACAGCTCACTTTTCTCCTTGCACTAAACAAGCTATTTCTCTCAGGATATAATCTTGATTGCTAAGTGAGGCAGGACAAAAGATACTTCTGTGACTACATGGTCTTCATGCCAACCTGGTGGTTGATGTTCTATACAAACAAGCTAATTTGTCCCCTCCTATGAGAATCCCATCTTTTCCTCTGTTTCTTCAGTCTTTAGCCAGGATTCTCAACCTAGGCCACCGATGGCTTTGCTGCTTTTGCTTCTAGGTGCTTTTAAGGCAGTTCTGACTCATAGTGACTTAGCTATGTAGACGTTTAGTTTTCTGTGGCTAATTCCTCAGACGTGGCCAGCCTATCCTTTCTCCTTTTTTATCACTTTTATTGGGGGTTTATAGAATTCTTATCACACTACATCCTTTGTGCCAAGCACATTTGTACATTTCTTGCCACCATCATTCTGAAAACATTGACTTTCTACTCGAGCCTTTGGTATCAGCTCATTTTTCTCCTCCCTTCCTGCTATGCCCTCCTTCACGAATCCTTGATAGTTTACAATTTATTATTATTTTGTCATGTACTACACTTTCACTATAAACTGTCCTTAGTCTGGAAACTTTGCTAAAACCTGTTTACCTTGTGTGACCCTGCTGATGGTTGGTTGAAAGACTAGTGATTTATCTTCCAGTGTCACAGCCACACTTCTTACTGTGGTTAAACAAACAAACAAACAAACAAACTGATAGACAAGTGGTGGACCAATAGCGTAAAGCACCACAGCGTTATTCTCTTACAGTTTCTGATATCAGAAATTTGAGGTTAGTTCCCTTAGTTAAAACCAAGTGTGAGCACAGGTGATTTTTTTCTGGAAGTTCTGAGGGAGGATCCTTTCCCTTGTCTTTTCAGTTTCTCGCATTGTGGACTTGAGGCACCTTTCAAGCACATCACTACCATCTTTACTTCTATTATTACTGTATAGCCTTCTCCTCTGGTACAGTAAAAGATTCTTCTATCTATATCCCACTTATAAAGACACCGGCAATTACATATAGAGTTCACCTCTATATTGGTGTTAGGCATGGGCACCTCCAGGCAACTTCACCTCATAGGGACTCCCTAGAGCAGAAGCGAGTGTTTGTTGTACTGTGCCAGTTAGATTTCATGTCAACTTGACTGGGTATCCCTACATAGAGCTTGAGTTTAGCCTACCAAGAAGGTCACAACCAGATGATGCCTTCCTAGGGATCAGGCCTTTTTAGAGAAGAGACACTTCTTCCCCTCTGGCACTTTGCTTTCCTCCTCTAAGACACTCCATGATGAGTGTGTGTCCACCCCCATGGGGGCATTGTCTTTGTTTCTCTAGAGAACTCAACTTAAAATGATTTAGTACCATGAGTGTGAGATTCTATATAAACAGATCATAGACATAGAGTGGAATCTTTTCTGACTTCTAACCTTATAGCAATTGGATGGAGTTGAATTTACCTTCCTTGATGTCCAAAGGAGGTCAGATATGAATAATTGCTTGTTTAGAGGTAATGTATGGTTAAAAAGTTGTATCCAGATGTCAATGCGACAAGGGGCAGTCTCTGGCACTTCGATTTTAGGTCAACTAGACCCTGGGTGAACATGTAGAGGTGGAATCCAATCAGGTCATAGCCTGGTGATACATTCCTGTGCATATGGCCTTTCAAAAGGAGAGACACTAGGGGTGTCTTCTTCCCCTTTGAGACTCTGCCTTCTTTCTCACTGGGGTTTCACTGAAATTCTGTGTCTGCTTCCAGGGCTGGCATCCATGTGAGCTTCCAATCTAAACAGTTGTCAACACCATCATGATTACTGATTTTTATACCTACCTACATGTTAATGATATTGAGAAAAATGACATATCTTGGTAATAAATTAAGACCCAATATTGGCCATGAAAAACAATTAAGTGGGACATGGTCCAGTTTAACCGAGTTTTAAATTCAGTACATTTTACTGAGTTCTAGCATATAGATTTATTCCTCTACCTTCTGGGTAGTTAATTGATTCGTTAAAAGTTTGTGGAGCATCAACACAGATATGCTGCTGGAGGTCAACGGGTTGAATATTGACTAAAATATCATTCCCTTCAGTTTTTATGACGTCCTCTCATATGGTAATTTCTGTCTACAAGGTATTTATATTCTATCACAAGAAATGAGACTTATATGGTCTCCCACAAAAATATACAGTTGTAACTTTAATAAATACATAAAGGAGATATATAAAGGGATTTGACTCAGTTGAGGCTAGCCAAATTCTCCAATGCAATGAAGAATATGTATATACTCGCATATTGAACTAACTAAGTGAAGAGAAGAGACAACTGTTTTCAGCATGCCATTCATAAAAATGATTCAGGAAATGTGTATTGTGCAGGGTATTGAATGGTATTTCTTTGTCCTTAGGACATGAAAGGCTTCTTCAAACACACAGGCTTCTATTAGTACTTAGAGATACCTTGAACTGTGGAGGTGTAGAAATTGCAACAAGTGCAAAGTAGCAATTGGCCAAATTATTGCATTCGTATAGCTCACATTTCATTTTACCTAATGTGTTAGTCTGGGTAGATTAGAGGAGCAAATACATAGACTCATATATGAATATAAGGAAATGGTTTATATACAAAGGGAATGGAACATTGAGAAAGCATCCAGTCCAGTACAAAGTCATAAGTCTGATATTAACCCATATGCCTGCTACCAGTCTATAAAGTCTTCTTCTGACTCACAAAGTCCCAGCCAGTGGGTGCAGATTCCTGGCACTGGCAGGGGTCTTCTCATGGCTCCTCGCTTCCAGGGCTCAGGGTCCGTCAACAGCAGCCGGTGGTGGCAGAAACAATTTATTGCTGGCAGGGGTCTCCACATGGCCTCTCCAGCTTCAGAGGTCTGGTTCCATGAGGGTAAGGCTATGTGGCGTCTCCTGCGGCTCCTCGAGCTTCTTGGATGCTGCCATCTTGTCTTCTCCATAATTTGTTGTGTCTGAGACTAACTCCCAACAACTGGGATGATAATTTCTCATGTCCATGAGGGAAATATCGCGAGGTTTCCCAGACGTACCAGGAGAAAGCCATTCCCACCCAGAGGCCTCATTGGCTACTCAATGGCTATCTCCAGATTAACAGGCCAGACTCCACCCTTACATCTCAATCATGAAATTAACTTAAGCACATGACTGCCATGCCTAACAAGTTGTATTAGTATGCAAATTTTTCAACTTAAAAAATGAACAAAGTAAAATAAATGATAATTTTTAGGTTAGGTTATTTACAGGCACATCCATGAAATTTATATAATTTAAGAAAAATTTATAAAAAAGGAAACAAATTTTTTTTTCACTCTGGATTTTACCTTTCGATTGTTCTGAAAATATTAGCAGTATTTTATTCAGAAATAATTTTAGAAAATTCTTGTCATTCCAGACTAGCATCTTTTATATAATAATTAAATGGTGTTTTTGATGCTGGACAACCTTTGTAGAAATAAGCAAAGTGCAAATTTCTAGTAATTTCTAAGCTTAGACAAATAGTATTTGTCTAATGTTAATGTCTATTAATAGACATTGTATAGAAAAAATATTTAAAGACTGCACTTTGACTCTTGTTTCTATTTCTTTAGAACATTATACCTTAAGTTCTTTAAAATTAATTTTTATTGCTTTTTAAAACAATCGACTGCATATTGATAGTGAAATGAAAATTACAATAGAAATTAGCTGACCTGAGAGCTGATCCTGCTTTCACAACTGACTTGCTTCGTGGCTTGACCACATTTTTTCAGCTCCTGGGATTACATGGTTCATAGAATCAACCAGATTACTCACACTCACATTTCTTATTTTTTTAATGATAAGAGATTGTAAGTATTTCTCCAAGGTAGATCTGCTCAGTGTAAAAAAATTTAAAAACATCAAAATTTTTTTATATTGGTTTTCACAACAGTTTGATACCAGGAAGCATAAAAGGAATTTCAAATTAGTATGTGCTCTAATATTTTTCTTTACTCAAGATGAAATGTTTTGTTATCTATAAGTATAGATATTAGTTCAATCAGAAAGTAATAGACTTAAAAAAAGTTTGTGGGCATTTTAAAGAATTATAGCCAGAATGTAGGGTAGATTACTAAAAGTCAAGCACATCAAATTTATTGTATTTTTGGTAGGGATACTAAGTGGTAAATTAGAGACAACTTCCTCTGCAGCATATGTTGATTTCAGTAATTCAATGTGTAGGCTGTCTCATGATAACTCTGTTATTTAGGAAGGGAAATCCCTAAATTCAGTGAAGAAAATCTGCTCCTAATTGTACCCCACAATTTGTCAAATGCATCATCATTGCAAATCATGATCCTTGCTGATCTGAGTTTGGGGTGTTTGGAAATTCATTACTGTAGTTGCATTCCTTTTTTTTTTTTAAATCACTTATACGTTTGATCTTCAAGGTGAATATCATACTCCAGAGTTGTCAAAAAGTATTTCCTCATGGGCTGAGCCCCAGTGGCGTAGTGGTTGTGTGGGGGACTGCGGCCCACTGGTTTGGAGGTTCAATTCCGGCTCCCAGGAACAAAGGCTGGGCCTCCTACTCCCACCACTTGAGGGCAGTGATTCCTGAAAAAAAAAAAGGAAAAAAAAAGAAAAAGTATTTCCTCATATCCTTTAAAGTCACATTCCTTTAGGGAGGTAGTAAAGCCCCACCTACAGCCTTGGTGAGTTTATCCCCAGGAGCAGAAAGCCTGTTTCTATGTTTAAAAGCAACCAGTAGCAATTTACCCACAGATACAGACATAACCATTGTCATTCCATCCTGTAATACCTCTGATTTTTTACACCACAATAAGCAATCATGCTTGTGTAATAATCTCAGTGACATAATAGTTGATTCTAATAAGCAATAATGAAGCAATAGCATTCAGATCATACTGGCTAACACAATCTAAAGAACATTATATGAGAATGTTCTTAGTATACAACAAGACCAAGTATATGTTTGTTACCCCCCAATATGGTACTTTATAATTAGTACACAAAACAAAGAGTAACGCTGTAATGAGTTTTCTGGCTTGCTTTTTTTTTCCACATTATTTTTTTAAATTACTTAATCCAGGGGACTACATTTTCAGATGCCATACATTTCAGAGAGCATAGCAAGTATTATTAAAATTTGGACACGTTTTCAAAAGACTTTTATTGCCTGGAGCTGAGAAGGATCAAAATTTGACCATATTTTACAAGGAACAACTTCAAGTATTGAGTTAGTACAGTGGTTCATAGACTGTGGGTTGCAGCCCCTTTGGTCACCTTTGATCAGTGGAAAATACATTCTTAGGAACTGAAACATGCTTACTCTCTCCATCTCCAGGCAGGTCTGCCCACATAAGCATATACCCACATACCAGTACCCAGTCCGAAGCCTGTTATCCATGCTACACCATGCTTTAAGATAAAATTTCATTTATTTTTCATTAGGAAAAATATTTCACAATCTATAAATACATATAGTTTTTGGTGATTAATCATTATGCTATAATTATGTTCAATTTGTAATAACTGAAATACATCCTACATGTCAGTTATTTCCATTATGATTCATAGCAGTATCAAAATTACATTTATGACATAACAATGAAAATAATTTTATGGTTGGGTGGTCAACACAACATGAGGAACTGTAGTTAAGAGACAGCATTAGGAAGGTTGAGAACCACTGAGCTAATATATTTAAATCCACTTGTGCAAACATGGGACCATCTACTAGCTGAACGGAAGGCAATTTGACCCACTCAAGAAACACAATGATAAAAAAAAAAGAAACACAGTGATAAGCCTTTTGAAAAGTTGCAGGATTCAAAGCTCCATGGAATATTTCTGATGTACATGTGTGGATAGCCATGAATTCGAATTGACACAATGGGAACAAATAATAGTACTTAAGAGTAAAGAGTATAATTTTAAATTTTTTAAAAAGTTTTTTAGGCATCACTGCCCTCTGGTGGTGAGAGTAGGAGGCCCAGCCTTTGCTCCTGTGGAGCTGGAATTGAACCTCCTTCCCAATGGCCTGCAGTCCCGCACACAACCACTACGCCACTGGGGCTCAGGCCATAAAGAGTATAATTTTAACTATACGTTAGCTGTTTCATAAATACGATTAGCTTCACAATGACCTGATTTCCAATTCTCCAACATCACTTCAATCAGAGCATCTGTAGAGTTATCAGGTTAATATAATTGGAATTCAAAGCATACTGGATTTGGGTGGAATTAGAAGGAAGAACCGTATCATAAACTTATTAAATAATTTCATAATAATTTGAGCAAAGATTCAAATCTAGGAAGATGACCTGTACACACAGCCTAAGCAGATTTAGGTATTCTACAAGAAATCAGATATGGTGACTTTTAGGTGTCATAGAGTCCGTTCTGATCCAGAGCAGAACACACTGCTGCCCGAGCCTGTGCCATTCTCACAATGCATTGTTGTAGCCATGGTGTCAGTTAATCTCACTAAGGACTTTTCTCTCTCTCCACGCCCCCCTCCTTTGCAAAGTATGATTTACTTCATCAGCATCTGGGCTCTTCTGACAACATGTTGTCATGAGTAGTGCGATCAATAATTACTTAACACTCTTAGACATTTTCGAAATCTCACTTTATTCACCATAAACATACAACGAACAATCCAATAATTAACGTCAGCTAAATAGCAGATTATGAGAACAGGAATATCAGGAAGACATAATAGCAGCACTCTCCACACATATTATTAATTATGATTCTAATACCATAGTCCCAATAAGCATTGCCTTCATCGGTGTACTCACAAGGATAGAGTTGGAGAAAACCGGAGTTGTTGAGTTCTTGGATCTGAGTTCTCTTTCTCTAAAGGCCAGTTCTAACCTATGTCTATATGATAAATTGGGTTGATTCTTTGACATATTCGATCTTCAGCAGTCTCTCACCAGTCCTTATCAGGGTTCCCACATTTTTGTGGTTGCCTTTCTCCTGATCATCTGCTAGTTCTGGCCCCCCGTTGCTCTGCAGTGGGTTAAAGTGCTACTTTTTTTCCTTCTTCTTCAAAAAATGAAGTTTCTTAGGCTGCTCTCTATAATGTGGCTCAATCATCTTGCAAGGTAGCTCAACACTTTGCAGGGAAGTTCTATGATGCTCTCACCATATGTCCAAAGTATCTAAGGAAAGAAACTCGGCTTGTTTGCCTCCAAGCCGCACTCTGCCTATGCTTCTTACTGGACAAATTGGTTTGTTCTTTCTGAGTCTTTAGTTCATTCTTCTCTAGCACCGTAAAATAGATGCATCAATTCTTTTGTTTTAGTTATTCAGTGTCCAGATTTCATGTGCACACAAGGCAATTGAAAATACTCTGATTTGGGACAGGCTTACCTTAGTCATTGATGCAACATCCTTGCTCTTCAGTACCCCAAAGAGATATTGTGAAGGAGATTTACCTAATGGCACCTTGTCTTTTGATATCTCCACTGCTCCTTTCGTGAACACTGAGTGTAGAACCAAGCAAGACAAAATCCTTGACAACTTCAATCTTATATCCAATAATCATGTTGTCACTTCTTGGTCCGGTTGCGAGAATTTTGTTCTTTTTTTGCATTGAATTGTAATCCACACTAAACAAGGGAATCCTTGATCTTCAACAAGTGAATTAAGTCCTCACTTTCAGCAAGCAAGGTTGTGCCAGTTACGTATTGCAGGCTGTTCCTAAGCCTTCCTCGAATCCTGATGCAACATTCATATGTAAACCAACTTCTCTGATGATTTGCTCAGCATGCAGATTGAATAAGTTTAGTGAGAAGAAACAACCTGTTGCATCTGTTTCCTGTGTTTAAACCATACAGTATTCTCTTGTTCCCCTCACTTACCCAACTCTTGATCCATGTGTAATTTCCACACAGTTTGTGGAACAAGAGCACAATTCCTGTCATTCTCTATTTTTCAGTGTGTTCTAATCCACGCTGTCCAGTGCCCTAGCACAGTTAATGAAACACAAGTTAACATCTTTCAGCTTTGAGGCAAGATCTGTCTGCTATCAGCAATGGCATCCCTTGTACCATGTCCCTTTCTGAATCTTGCCAGAACCTCTGGCATCTCCCTTTCAATGTTCTGTTACAAATTTTGTTGGATGCTTTTAGCGAAAGTTTACTTACATATGATATCAGTTATTGTTCTACACTTTGAGGAGTTGGTTGCATCATTTTTCTCTGGAATTGGAACAAATTTGGAACTTCCAAGTTTCCTTGCATTGAGGAAGGAGTGTGTGCTTCTCGTGCTTCATCAGCTTGTGCAAATATTCCAATTGGTGCTCACCTATTGCTGGAGCTTTGCTTTTGGCTAATGCGTTCAGTGCAGCTTGAACTTCTTCCTTTAGCTCTCTTGGTTATTGCTCATAGGCTACCTTCTGAAATGGTGGAATTCGGACTAGTGGTTTTTATTTCAGTGACTGTGCATTCTTTCCGTCTTCTCTGAAGTGTTCTGTTTCCATTCATTAAGCCCTTGGGATCTGACAATATTTCAAAGCAGGCAGAAGATTTTCAGCACTTTTTCCCTCCAAAGTGATCAACTGCTTTCTTCCGTGTTGTGTTGTCTTAGTCAGGAAACTTCCCTGAAACCTGTCCATTTTGGGATCCTAGTGGCATTTGAAACACCAGTGACTCAAGTTCCAGCATCACAGCACACAAGCCAGCACCTTAAGACAAACTCAAGAGGAGAGTCATATCAATTCTGATATCAACCCTTAACTCTAATTTTCCTAACTGTGCCCATCATGTTGTGACATTCCAAGTGGTTTTGGTAAACTTTTTTCAAGTTGTGCTTATTATGCAAATTATGATGCCAATTTGAGAGATTTCATTGCTTACTGTCTATGTGCATTCCTTCCAAATCATCTTTGTAAAAACATATACTCTTAGGTTCCTTTGTGTAAATTCTGACCCATAGCAACCCATACATCAGAATGAAACCTTGTGATTCTTCAAATGATTTCTGCATCTTAGAACATTGCCAAAGCCATGAGAAACAATTTCCTTGAGTGTCTTAATTTAAAAAAAATTCTGACTTTCTCCTTTTTCAAGTGATGTCCTGCTTCAGAAGGTGGTTGCTCCTGGTAAAAAAGTAAGTGGGTTACCTTTGTTTCACTGTCTTAGATGAAGTACACCTGGAATACTTTTTAGAAGCAAAGGTGATGATACTTCTCACTTTGGATATACAAGTTCCTTAAATTATACTCTTCCATATTATAAAACTCTTTATAGCAATTGGAGCATCTGTACGTTGATACCCTCTTTCAAAGACAAGCAGAGTTTGTGTCTTAATCATACCAATGCCTCTGCTCTTGCTTTTCCAAGTTCTAACAAGACCTTATAATCTCAGAGGTGTCATATGAGTTTTCACTTGAATTGGGCTGCCTGTGTTGTCACTTTAAAAATCAATCTATTTTCGAGAATAATAAGTCAGGTCTCTCTATAAAATGTCTAACCTCCTACTCTCTTCAAATTGTAAGCTCAGTCTGATAGATAATATTTCAAGGCTTTATTTGTTTGAATGTCTCATGTCCCTCTTCTCTTTACTGGGCAAAGCACTTTCATTTACAATCACTATAATTCTGTTTACATATTTCAATATCCTGTATAAAACCACAGATTTGGAAAAGTGGTGAGCTCTTGTTTCAATAGGCAGGGATTATATGTCTGCTAAATTATATTCTTTTAATATCATCATCAAACACTTCACCAATATTATTGTGAAACTCAGCTTGCTCCAAAATGATACAATATAAAATGGTATTTTACCCCCATCTTTTCTTGTTCCTTTCATAGCATAGGGAAGAATGCATGTTGTAAAGGCCAAAGAGAAACTTCAGTAAACAGCCCTCCTGCTTTCTAATTATCACAAAAAGCTCTCAATCATAATCACAACAGAACCAATTTCAATTTTTAAATTTTCCCATATACATGTTATCCAGATAGAAAATATTAACACATTCTATCAAGCTTTCACCTACCCATAAGTGTGTGTTCCTGCACCATATCTAAGAGAGTCTTGCTCACCCACGCTGGAGTCCATAGAGTCTTTCAAAGTGATTATTTCTATAATCAAAATCCTCTAGCTTAAGAGCATTTTTGTGCTTTCTAGTATACATCTTCAGGATGGCTTTGATTTGCTTTAGGGATTATATAGATCCAGAGATATTCCTTGAGATAAAACCCTGCAATACCCTGTTAATACTCACATATAATGGCATTGATTAAGGTTGGAGACTGAGGCTAGCTCTTCAGTTTCCTCTATAATGTCATGTTACCATATGCAAGCAATATGCTGCAAGCACATTCTGCATCCTTTTGTTCAGGTTATCAAAAATGGAATTCCCACTAGGTGGAAGAATGGCCAAACTTTGTTTCCTCCAAAGTGGTTAACCGATGGCATATTGTGGGACCTGGAGGGCTAGCTGGATTTCTCCCTGTGGTTGCCCTTAGTCAGGTAATCTTCAGAATGCAATCTTAATATCATGGGGCAGGTTTACCTCTAGACCAGGTTCCTTTCACAACCAGCTTCCAATCACTTGCTTTAGAGCTTTGATGTGTCACTGAGTTACCATAAAAACCAGCCAGTTGAACTGCTACCTAAAGAAAGATTGTCCAGGATATGCTTATTCTTCTTAAAGTTCTCTCTTCTATCATATGATATAAAAAAAAATTGCCCAGAGAGGACCACATTTTAGCACCGGGTGTTGGGTGTTTGCTGAAGGTTGAGATAGCAGACAACAATACAGAAATTTCTTAATTTCTAGATAACTGACGAAGATAATATTTGTCCATAGACTTTTTTATAAGTAGCACAGAGAAACATTTTAACTTTACACTCAGAACTAAGAAATGTTTCTTTTTTAATAAAAAGAACTACTAATTAGAAAGTACTTGTTGCATTATATAAATTTGGAATGTAAACAGTTTTACATCTTCTTGGGAATATGGGAAATTATGTAATTTTGTAATTGTAATGCAATTATGCACAATAATATATTTTGTTCTAGGTCTTGATATATACCTACTTATTGTTGTTGTTAATCATTTGTGAGTGAGTCAAATCCTATTCATGGCTGTACTTTGTAAGCAAAGTAGATCAGCTCCGTGGAGTATTGAAGGATGTAAACTCAATGTGAGATGCTGGCCCTGTCTTCCAAATCTATATGTGTTACAACTGCCAACTCTGGGCTAGTTGTCAAGTTTCTAATATTTGTGCCCATGAGGGACTCCATCTATGCATTACACACAGGTTTCTCCATAGTCGTTATATTATATATGGTCTGATTTTATGACGTAATTTTATAGTACCTGGGGTTTAGTTGCAATTTGATTCAAATTGTAATTACAAAATTAATTTAGCATTGAATTATTTTTTTAAAAGCTATATAGACTAGATTTTGGAAGATCTAAGTTCAAATATTTTACTTGTTATCTTCTAGCTTCTGTATTTGGAAGAATGATGGGATGTTCTGTGTATCAATTTTCTTTTTTTTTTATTTAAATACTTTTATTTAGGGGTCTTACATCGTGTATCGCAATCCATACATTCATCCAGTGTGTCAAGCTCATTTGAACATATGCTGCCATAATAATTTTCAAAGTATTTTCTTCCCACTTGAGCCCCTGATACAAGCTCCCTATTTCTTCCCCCACCCTCACCAGCCCACACTCCCTCATGAACCCTTGATAAGTTATAGATTATTATTTTCATATCTTACATCTTCCTCCATTGCTCCTCATCCACTTGTCTGCTGTTTGTCCCCTTGGGGGGGGGGAGGGAGGGATTAGGATTGATCCTGTGTTCAATTCCCCTTTTCTCTCCCCGCACCCCAACCCTCCCTTATTCCTTCTGGTATTTCTACTCTCATTGTTGGCCCTAGAGGGTTTATCTATCCTGTATTCCCTCTGTTGTGGGCTTTTATCTGTAGCAGTTTACATGCTCTTATCTAATCCAGTTTGTAAGGTAACTTTGAGGTCATGATAGTGGGAGGAAGGAAGCAGTAAAGAACTAGCGGTGAGTTGTGTGTTTCATCAGTGCTATACTGCACCCTGGCTGGGTCATCGCTTCTCTGTGACTTCTCTGTAAGAGGATGACCAATTGTCTATGGATGAGCATTGGGTCTCGACTCCATGTCCCCAAACCCTTTTACATGGGGTATGATTTTGATGCCCGATACCTGATCCCATCAACAACTCCTGATCACGGTCATATGTTTCTTCCATATGAGTTTTGCTGCTTCTCAGCTAGATGGCTGCTTGTTTATCTTCAAGTTTCTAAAACCCCAGATACTATATCTTTTGATAGCCTGACACTATCAGCTTTCTTCACCACATTTGCTTATGCTCCCATTTTGTCTTCAGTGGTTGCAGCAGTGGTGTCAGGAAGGTGGGCATCACAGAATGCTGGAGTATTAGAGCAAAGTGTTTTTGTGTCGAGGGAGTACTTGAGTCGAGGCCCATTGTCCATCTGCAACTTTATTTCATAACATATAGCTATGAGTACATAGTTCTATTCCCTTCATATATATATATATATATTACTTATATGCATGCCTATATTTAGACCTCTATAAATTTATTTTGCTTTCTGGTTCTTTCCTCTATATCCTTTTACTTTCCTCTTGTCTCACCATCATATTTGGCCTTCATTCTGCCACATTGCCTTTGCAATGTATGCTCCACTAGACATCCTACACTCTTCTCTCCATTCAATTTAGTTCAGTTGAAGTTCCCTTGTCCCTGGGTTGTCTCCCCCCAACCCCCTCTTTTCTTCCACCTCCCATTCTCCCATATGCCTACGGAACCATTCGTTCAATTCTTTTCTTCTCTGAGTTATTTATCCTGCCTATCTTATCTAGAGAGACTTGCAGGGTATCAATTGTCTTAATGCAAAATAAAGCTTTTTGATGTACAATTTTAACCATTTTATACCACATTTCTTTTCATTTTTAAATTTGAATTTTTATTATACCATTTTATTTCAGTTCATGCAATTATAATATTTAGTATAAGAATTCTAGGCTATCTATGATAATAAAGTCATTGAAAATGTGAAATCATTTAGTATTTCTTGAAATAATGGTTTTTATCATGTAATAAATGGAATATGAATGGTTCAATTTAGTGGTTTAGTGTTTGCTAACTGAAGGGTTGACCATTAGCATTATCCACATTGTTAGGAGAAAATATCTAGATTTGTTTGCATAATGATTACAGTCTGAAGAACCCCAAAGGACAGTTTTAATTTGTCCCATAGGGTCACTCTGAGTCAGAATTGACTTCATTGCATACAACACCACTGTAAAATTCAGAATTCTTTTGCATAGATACTGCTGAAGAATAATTTTGAAACATAGACCTATAATATTAGAAAATATTTAAAATTTTGTGTGCTGTTGGTTACAGATTTAGAGATTTAGAGTTCCCTACTCCCAGATATAGGCATTTTCATTAAAAATAATCATTTTACTATATTCATGTGTTTTAAAAACAATTTACTATTATATAAAGATTTCTGTTTCCTTGAGATTCATTTAATTTTCATTAGTAGAGAAGCCACAAGTTTAAACAACTGTTTCATAAAATAATCCATTCTTTCTAAAAAAAAGCAAAATGAAAACTCAGTAAAGTCTTCTAAGGTCTTCTCCACTTACAGGCTGGGCATGATTGAGAAGAAAATTCTTATAGTGGGTTTTAAGCGTATGTATTCTTTCGTTATATAAATGCGTGTGAGGCATAGAGAGATAAGAAACATTTGGAGGTAATATAAATAGAATCAGAACTTCAACTGTGTTTCTGACATAGGAAATTGTAAAACAAAACATGCGCTGGTCTGATGTAAGTTCCAGGGAGGCCTGAAGGAACAGAGAGTTCAGTTTCAGATTGTAGGTTAGTTCTATAGGAGATAAGGTTGTCTGCTCTCCCCAAAATTTGGTCTTGGAGTTATTATGGAGCAGTTCCTCCCTGTGCCATAGAGAGACTATCAATCGACATTCTTTTTCACTGCCGTCAAGTCGATTCTGATTCAGAGAGACTATAGGACAGGATAGACTTGCACCTGTGGGTTTCTGAGACTAAGTCTTTAAGGGAGTAGAAAGCCTCCTTATTCTCCTGAGAAGCACATGATGCTTTTGAGCTGTTGACTTTGCATGTAGCCCTCAATGCATAGCCACAATACCTTAGAAACCTGTCAGAAGTGGGATTAGAACACACCCCCTTCAGGACCAGAATCTCCTTAGAGCCATTATGACAATTCTGCAACAGGGGACTTTTTATACACTTCCGTAAGTTACTTTCAATATGATTAATATTTGTAGTCTTTAAAATTGCGTGGTAAAGTCAAGGGACAGCAAAAGAAAAAGGCACTTGCCAAGATGAATTGGCATAGGGCCTGCAGCACTGGGTTCCTTTCTGGGAACAGTGGTGAGGGTGGTACAGGGTCTTGGCAGTGTTCTGATCTGTAGCACAGCAGGTCACTATGAGTTGGAAAGACTTCCTAGCATCTAAGAAGGACAATATTCTTTATGATTGGTTTATGCGCAACAGAGATGTGCAACAGGAAGGTATCTTTTCTTCCTGCTTATTCAATGCCTATGAGGAGAAAATAATCTGGAAAGCTGAATGGTATGAAAGAGAACGTTGCATCAAACATTAGAGACCTATCAAACACCTGCAATGTGCAGATGAGCCAAATTCATGTGCTGAAAGTGAGCAGGTCTTGAATCATTCCCTGACAGTGATCAAAGATTATAGCCTTCACAGTACATTGCACCTCTACATAAAAAAAAAAAAAAACAAGAAAAAATCTTTCAACTCAACCAACATGAAACTTCATGGCAAATAGCCAAAAAATTGAAGCTGTTAAAGGATTTCATTTCACCTAGATCCACAATTAATACCAGTGGAAGTGTCTAAGAGAAGTCACTGTAAAGGCTAAGGTGTGTCTGACTCAAGACATTGTGTTTACAATGACTTTATATATGTGTAAAAACTGGGTGATGGATCAGGAAATCTGGAGAAGTCGTGACACTTTTGAATTATTATATTGGTAAAGAACTGAGAATATCCCATGGACTGAGAAAGAAACACATCTGTCTCTGAAGAAGTAAACTGAGAATTTTACCAAAGAGTGAGGATTGTGAAACTTCATCTCATATATTTGGGGCATGTTATCCGAAGGAAGCATTTCCGGGAAGGACACTGAACAAGAGTAAGTCTTGCAATTCAATGAGTTGGTCCAGTGGATGCAACAACGGGTTTAAACATCACAGTGATTAGGAGGATGGTCAGAGCCAGGTGGTGTTTGACTCTGTTGTGCATATGGTTTTTAATAGTTGAAGTTGACTTCAAGAGGACCTAGCAAAATCAATGTCATTTAAAATACAATTAGTCAGTTTTTTTCCGGGAAATAATTGCACATTGCCTATTTAGGACCCTTATCTAAAGGGTCATTGTAAGGAACTTTGAACCTCTTTTATCTGTTTTATGCTACTGTTAGTAATTTGTTACTTTTTGTTAGGGTGATTTTTAGAATACAACACCATGTAGTAGATATTGAATCGACATGGAGCATTTTGGTACTTTGTGGTAATAATTCATACTGCTGTGCAAGCTTCCATGGAGAAAGCATAGTGGTGATCCAGGTATACGAGTTTGAATTTAAGTTTTATCTAATCTTTTCATTTCTTCACTTGTGGTAAATTGAGTTTAACTGGAAAAATGTATGTGAATTTTTATTTCAAAGTCAGGTCTGATCTTGACATATTAAGTGGTAAGTTAGTATAATCCACTTCTTAGTGATTTAAAATGATAAATGTAGACTGTATACTTGGAAACAAAGATAAAATTATCTGCTACCATAAGGTTGTGTAGTCTCAGAAATTCTAGGGAGAATTTTACTGTGACCTGTAAGGTCTGAGGAATTGGCTCAATGCAATGAGTTTATACATGGAAGCCAGCCACTTTAATTAGTGATTCTGAATAAACTTGCCTAAATGTGTGAAAAAAAACTTGAAATTAATAAAAAGTTATATTATTATTGTTATCATTGATCAAAACATGCCATGGAAAGAGTATGGATGTGTAAAATTAAGCCCAATCCAATGCCCTTATCCACCTTTTAAAAAATTTTAACTTTTGTTGATTTGGTGTTTAAAAAGAAAAATGATTAAGTGCACTGACAGGGTGGAAATCAGAGAATGGAAAAAAAGAGCCTTAAACTCAGGAGCGAAAAGCAAATCTTGGTGCACTCTTGTGCATGTGACCTTGTGGGGTAGATACAGCAAAAGTAAATCTCAGAGGAGTCCAGAGAAGTCACACAGGGGAGCTGAAGCCCACAACACCGATGCCTGCATCCACCTTTTTGATCTCTGATAAATCTCTAATCCTATGTATGACAAAGAAATTAGATAATATGTGCCATAGAGGGACTTGTGGGTTACAAAAATAAAAGTACATTTTCTATGAAATTGCTTTTTAATTCTAAATTGTGTTCCAGATTTCATAGTTGTCTTCTTAAAACCCAGTACCTCTAAAATATCATTCGACTTCATTGTTTTCAGTTTTCGACTTATTAGAAGTGCAATTAAATTCACATTTGTATCTGCCATAAAAGTAGTTCACAATATTTTGACATTTCAATCACGAGATTCTGGAACTTCACCACCTAATATTTGGTAAGGGCTAATTTAGCATACTAAAATGCATTGTCCTTGAATTGCTTCTCATTCATGAATACCCTGCTGAATCAAATAAATTATACTTTAGGGCATCAAAGCTCCAAATCCTTGTGGATGAAGGCTACAAATCTTTGTTCCTTGGAGAAGCAGATGGGCTCAAACACTTTGAATATGTAGTTTGAACACTTTGCATTAGCTGGACAATGTAAAAGAGAGATGCAGCATTGATGCTTTACAACTGTTGGGTTTGTAAAGAATTGTAAGTATATTGTGAACTTCCAGAAGAATAAACAAATCAGTTTTAGAAGCAATATAATACTCCTTAATAGATGGCAAGGCTTTGACTCTCTTATTTTTGACACATCATTCATGACCAAATCCTAGGCAAAGAGATCAAGCTTTGTAAAGTAGATCAAAAACAATGAGGGGAAACTTCAACGAGATGAATTGACACAATGATCACACAAAGGGCTCAATCACACCTCTGACCAGGAAGATGGGGTAGGAACAAGCAATATTTCATCCTGGTATGCACAGATATCCTTAGGTAGAGTTGGAACAGGCACACTGGCTCCTAACAACAGTAACAACAATAGCCGACCGTGTGCAGGAGTTCAATCACTTTCAACTAGCTCTATTTTGCAGATCCACTGCGACACCATCTGCTTCTCCCGACATCTGCACTGAATGAAACTGCAGAGTGTATGTAGATTATAAGAACTTTATTCCGTGGCAAGTTTCTATTCTTAGATGATAGGAAAAATATTTTAAAATAGATGAACATAATGGCACACTATTGTTTTTATCCTCTTAATGAATTAACAATCGATACTTGATTGAAAGGTGAATATAACTTTGTTACTCCCATGCATATCAATCTTAAGAATAGAGACATCTGGAGAATATAAAAAACTGGTACATATATCAGCAGGTAGTTTTTAGCATTAATTAGGATGGAAAGTAGTAATACATGGATATGAATACACTGGCTTTCCCAAATTCTGGGTCTGTGTGTGATATTATAAATGACTTCTGATCAATAAGAGTGGTTCAGGTAATCTGCATCTTTTAAAACCTCTGTGATTAATAATGTATGTAAAGGTTTATTGCTTTATAGTAGTGGTTCTCAACCTTCCTAATGCCATGACCCTTTAATACAGTTCCTTGTGTCATGGTGACCCACCAACCATAAAATTATTTTCATAGATATTTCATATTTTAATTTTGCTACTGTTAGGAATTGGAAAACTCTGTGAAAGGATCATTTGACTCTCAAAAGGGTTGAGAACCACTGCTTTAGAGAGCACATGTACTTTTTATCATTGGTTCTGATAAGGAATATGAAAATTTATGAGAAAACTCTTTCCTGAGAGAAAACAAAATAAAACCATCTGAGAAAATGACTTTTTTATAGATGTACATACAATTTAAAAATTGTATTTTAAATTATATTTTAATTCTTCTTAGTTAAAAGAAATTAAGAAACAAGTCCTTTCTCTAAAATTACCCATTCAATCCACCATTATGGAAATAATTCCAAATAGACAATAGTATGTATATTCCATTGTCATCAATCATCACATATGTATGGTATTTTATATTTGTCATTAGTAGTAAAATACAAATACATATTTTTCAGTAATGAGATACACATCAAACAACAGCTATAAAATAAATGATCTCCATATCCTTATGGCATACAGAATCATGCCAATTAATTGTCAGGCACACTGTGTTAGCTTGTCAGAAGCATCTGAGTTAAAAAGCCTTGTTATGACTGTAGCTAATTTTAGGGAAATTGCCAGGTACTTTTGGAATGCTGCTGTTATTGATTCCTAGAAAATGTAACAAATTTAACAACCATATCCCAAACCTTCTATAATAGGTCCCTTTCTGATGTCTTGACATGCACTTTTTTTCTTTCTCATTTTGGGTAATATACAATTCAGGATACAGTGTAACAATGATGAAATATGCAACTTTCCTCTAATTCTTAAATCCCCCCTCCTCCCCCCCCCACAATCATGATCACAATTCTACCTTACAAATCTGGCTAGATCAGAGGATGTACACTGGTACAGATAGGAGCCAGAAACACGGGGAATCCAGCACAGATGATCCCTTCAGGACCAGTGGTTTGAGAAAAGGTGGGGTCAAAAGAGGTAACGAATACAGGGATCTCCATATAACCTTCTCCCTTGGGTACAGACAACAGGGAAGTGGGTGAAGGGAGACAAAATAATAATAATTTATAAATTATCAAGGGTTCATGGGAGAGAGAATAGCTGGGAGGAAGGAAATATATGAGGAGCTGATACCAGAGGCTTACTTGGAAAGAAAATATTTTGAGAATGATGATGACAATACATGTACAAATGTGCTTTACATGCAATGAATGGATGTATGGATTATGATGGATGTTGTAAGAACCCCCAATAAAATGATTAGGAAAAATAATTCATTTATTTCACTTATATTTTGATGATCACTTTCACACATTGCTTTCTCTACTGCCTTTGCCTTTAAAGATATTTGTTTTTCTCTTATCTTTCCCATATCTATAAACATTACATCAGTTGTTATTGCTGTTGGTGTTAGGGGTCTTCTACTTGCTTCTGACTCATGGGAACTATATACACAGCAGAAGGAAACACTATCTTGCCCCATATTGACAGCTGTTGCTATGTTTAAAACTATTGCAGTCACTGTGTCAACCCAGCTCTCCTCTGACCATCTGTTTCACGCAGCATGATTTCCTTTTCCTGGACTGGTCTCTCCTGATGAAAGCATAAGAGAGTGAGTCTCTCCTTCCCCACTTCTCAGCAACATTGTTTGAACTTCCTCCCTGATTTGTGTGTTCTCCTTGCAGTGCACGGAACTCTCAATATTCTTCACAAACATTATAATTCAAATCCATCCACTAGTTTTTGCTATTCATTGTTCAGCTTTCACATGCTTACAAGGTTATTGAAAATATTAAGGCTTGAGTTAGCTTCATCTTATCCTCAAATGATATCGTTGCTTTTTAAACCTCTAAGAGGTATTTTGCAACTGATTTTCCTGGAACAATGCACCCTATAATTTTGTGATGCTGCATTCATGAGGATTGAAGTTGGAACCAATAAAGTGAAATGAAATCATATATTGGTTCATTTTTTAGTGTTTCATTGTTGTTTGTTTTGTTTCTTACATACTGAGTTCTAATCTACTCTGAAGTCATTCATCTTCTTTAAGAAGTACTTCAAATCTTTGCTTTCAGCCAGTAAGTTTATGTCATTTGCATATTGCTGGTGTTAATAACTCTCCACTCTTAATGCTGCATTGTTTTATGTAATCCAGTTTTCTGATTAGTTAATTAACATAGAGTTTGAAGAAATGTGGCAAAAGGATGAAACCCGGACGCACACCTTTTCTGATTTTAAGCCAGCTGGTCACCCATCTCTTTTTCTATCAACTGGTTTCACAGGAGCACAGTTCAGTGTTCTGGAATTTCCATTTCTCATGGAATGCTGCATAAGAGATTAATTGTCTATTCTTCATTCATATTTGGTTTAAGTTTTTACAAACTCAATTTTCTAATAAACTTGAAATTTTTATAGCTATACAAACTTATAGTACTGATGCACAGACTGTTAAAAATCACTTTCATGCAGTCAATTCTGATGCATAGTGATGCTTTAGAACAAGGTAGAATACACCTCTCTGGGTCTTACAGACTGTAACTGTTTACAGGAATTAAAAGATGCATCCTTTTTCCATGGAGCAGAGGGTAGTTTTGAACTGCTAACCTTTTGTTTTGCTACCCACTGTTTTAGGAACTCCTTTTCACAGGTGTGTTTCCTGCAGAAATTCTTACCAAGTTAAGGTTAAGGGCTGTCCATTACTTTAGTCTTAACAGCGATTATTAATGATATTTTTCTTTCAACACAAATCATTTTATTTTGAAAATGAAGAAGAAAGAGTGATAATTTGTCCACCACATGAGGAAAGTATAGACAAACAATACACACTTTTTATCTTATAGGATTTACTCCCTGGGAAGAAACAATGAATCAAAACTAATGGTGTTCAACTCAGAAAGGGGGTAAGCATGCTACAGCATATTGGAGCTATCCATTGGAACAGAAGACTGTGAAAGAGGTAACAGAACAGAACGTTTGCCTAGAGAAGAATACAAGACGCAGGCCAGGTGTTCTATGGTGTTGAGTGTTCATGACAGAGTTCATAAGAGACAGGGAAATAGAGATGAAACTTGAAGAGTGGGTGGGAGTCTGCTTCACAGAAAATGAATGACAGTAGAGTGGTTGCGACCTGAAGATCTAGCTGGGGATAGCTGGGTAAGTGGTAATATAAAGTAGGAGACGGGTATGACATTCATGTTAAGGGAATATGATTTCAGAGGAGCTCTAGTGGTGCAGTGGCTATTAGCTTAAAGGTTGGCAGTTCAAATTCACAAGTCCCTTCATGGAGGAATGATATACCAATCTGCTTTCATACTGATTGTCGCCTCTCACACCTGGTGGAAAAGTCCTCCTTTGTTGCTTAAATTGTGGTAAGTCAGGAATAGCATAACAGCAAGATGCATTTTCTGGGATAGATAGAAGTAGTAGAAGGGTTCTTATAACTTCAATGGGCCCTGATAAGATAGTGCTTTGCTGCTCAATTGCTAACCAATCGAAAGACACTTTGAGCCTACAAACTGCTTCATAAGAGAAACAGGGAGATAAGATCTCAATTAGAAAACCTTAGTCACTCAAGTGAAGGGTGACAGTGCCTTGTGAAGTGATTATTATTCTGGGTATCTAATTTTTTGTCTTAAAAGTAACTTATACTGCTTTAGAACAACTATCATTTTATAACATTTCAAAATTTTGTGGGTAAAAGGTAGGATAGGGATTTAAGCTTGTCAAATATGCTTCTTTTGGAACCAAGTAGGGTCATGTGAAAATATTTGGCCAATTGCTGTCTGATAAAGAGGATTCAAGACAATTCACCACATAGTTGGTAATTTCTTGGAGAAACTTTAACTTCCTCTTTCTCTGTTATAAAATGAGCTTTTCTTTTCTTTTTTTTTTGGGGGGGGGGTGGTGGTGGTGCTGGTGGGTACCACTGCCTCTGGTGGTTGCGGGCACTGCCCAGTGCTGCTCCTGAGAGCCAGCACTGAATTTGAACTGCCAAGCCCGCAGGGCGCAGCCCCTTACTCATCCACTTACTGATCCATCGGGGCTCAGCCCAAAATGAGCTTTTCTACATGGTAACCACACTCCATTCTTGGAGGTTTAGGACTCTCACGGCAAGTATGCTAAGAAACAGGAAAGAGGATAAATTAAGTGTCCTAATAGTTAGAAAGTCACACAGCATCATTTCTCTCTTACTCTGTTAAAGACATTACAAACCTCAGCCCAATTTCAGAGGAGAGGCTTTAAATTGCCTCATAATGGCAAACATCTCAGTAGAATTGTGGGTATAGATGACTTGCTACAGCAAAAGAGGTGCTGACCATAAGTTGCTGTTAAACTTTAGGTAGTTTTTGTGGATAATGTAGGTAGTAGAATTTGAAAAAAAGGACAAATCAAGGAGAGCCCCATAGTTTTTGTTTGCTCGTATGTTTTGTTTTTTCATCTAAACAGCTGTGGGGATAAAATTTCCATTCCATGATTTGAAGGGACTTCTGGGAATAAAAATCAGAAATTTTATTTTGTACATGTTCTTTATTCAACAACATGGAACAAATGGTTGGGTCTACAAATTTGAAGTTCAGGCAGGAGGCCAGGGTAGACAGTTGTTTACATATAGATGGCATTTAAATGAATGGGACTGGTTAAGTTTCATTTTGGGAGGTGGGTAGGTGGAGAAGAGAAGAAATCTACTCAGCTCAAGACAAATTTAATTGTTAGCAACTTCAAAAATGAGAGTGATCTATCAAAAAACTAGGAAGGACTAAATCTTGACATAGAAAAACTAAGAGAGAATAATGTCTAAGAACCTCAGTGACCGTACATAAAGCTCCTTTTGTCTGAGTCAAAGATCTAAGTGTATTCATTTTATGACAACATGTGAGCAGAGAGCTACAATGGGCAAAAATTATAATGCACTTTCCCGTAAACTTTTTGACATCATGTGAGGAGAAAGCTAGCATGGACAAAAATCCTAATACACTTTCCCATGGACCACATGCGTGCCAAATTAAATGCCTCTCTCCTCATTCTTGGCTTGTATGTTTGAACTTAATTCCAAACAAATGAGGGCTCCAAACATTTGTATCCATTTAGAAGCAATTGCTAAAGCTAGATCCTCTGATTTCAAGTATTCAGCTTAAATAGTGCTGATTAAAATTAGTTTTGGCCATTGAATTTGTTCTGTCTGTCTCCTTCTGTCTCCTTGTTGAACTAGAAGAGCTTTATTTTCAATTCCATATCCAGAACGTGTCAGCACATTAAATTAAAGTGTATGTTCAGAAATGTTTTCTATTATTATGTCAAAATAGCAAGAGTAATACATTTTGAATCTATGAGGGGGAGTCAGGGATGGAATCTAAAAGCATTTGCACTTACCATACTTTGTTTCAATAATATTTCCTAGCTGGAATCGATGATTTTTGAATTAGAGATTTAATTTCATTGTGGTAATGCTACAGTGTATGGCTTGAGTTAGAAATACCAATTGGGAGTGTAGATCATTTAGTGAATAAACAAAGTTGGAAAACTAGTTATGGAAAACTTTATGAGCATCCCAAACAATTCTGGAAATCTCATGATAAAATTTTGAAAGACTAATAGCCAATACTAGTTTATTTCTTCTCAGTAATCCAAGGATACAGATCTTGAATGTGTCTGTCTCATTTTTGACAACTTTCAAAATTTCTTAGACTCATACTTCACACATTGCATACTGTGATTAGGATTTGATGTTTGCAGCTCTTTCTATTGTTTTGTATAGCCTGCTTCACTTAAAAAAAAAGTCCTACTTAATGCTTTACAACATCCAAGTCATCAAGATTGCTTCTTCTGGAAGTTGTGCTTTGAGTACTTTCCAAACTCTCGGGCTCATCTTCTATCAATATGTCAGATAATGTTCTAATTATTAGATTTTCAGTGACTAATCTCCAAAATGATTTTATGTGTTTTTTCTTAGTTTGTTCAAAGTCTGGAAAGTCTGCTAATTTATGTCAACCCTGAGCATTCTGATGGTCTTTGAAATCCTGGTCATACAACTCAGTGCCACCATCAGGCAAGCCATCACTTGTCAAAAACATGCACAAATTGGAGAAGTTTTATGAGAGGTTTTTTGTATGTTTTTTTTTTAAATAATTACATGAAGTTGCCCAAAATTCTAACTTCTCTAATAGGTTCACTATGAGTGGGCATGGACTCATTGGTAATGAGACCAATAAGTCAACTTTAAAATTGCTGTTCTTATCCAACTTTGGGGAAATTTATCTTAAGTAACCACTTATGCATAATGTTTGAATTAACTATGTACAATTTTCACTCAGACTTTTTACGATTTAACATATTACCAGTTTTTTCTTCATGAGAGTTTCTTTGATTTTTCTTGTTAATTCTTTTATTGTATTTTATTGACCTATCATCATCTTAATATTTTAATAGATCATATGTTTTAATGTTATATAAGTTTGTGAGTTACATAGAAATGAAGGTCTTACTATTTCATTAATTTTCAGATAAAAATTGTTAAATATTTACATACATACATACATACATATATATATAGTTTGTTTTTTTGGCATCACTGCCCTCTGGTGGTGGGAGTAGGAGCCCCAGCCTTTGCTCCTGTGGAGCTGGAATTGAACCACCATCCCAGTGGGCCGCAGTCCTGCGCACAATCACTCCGCCACCGGGGCTCACCCCTACTCTTATATTTTTGTTTATAAACCAAGGGAAAATTAGTTAACTTCATTTGTAATAAAATAGTTAAATAAATATAAGATCTAGTTATTATTCCAGTTAGATGAGATCCACCCATATTACTTTCCTAAGTGAAAAGTTGGAATTTGGTAATCTACTTTGGTGAGATTGTGAACTTCTGTCCAGCATGTTTACTAGACTTTGAACTATTATCAACTGTGGCCAAAGTCAGAGCAGGAGAAATAATATTTCATTGCTTTACATATAGTTAGCAGATTGGCTCTTTATATTTCTCTTTTCTTTAGTTATCAAGGAAGATATCTCCCATTTCTCTTGCTTTACAAAATTATCACTTATAACATCACAATGTTTTATATAAAGGCAAAATTATTGTGTAAGATCCATTTTGATTCTAAGATGCCTGCCGCTGCACACAATTTCTACTTTCATAAAGAAAATATCTTTGGATATAGGGAAAATGTGTAGATTATGTTTTTCGCTCAATTACTCAAAGAGTAACTTGAATATCAATTGCATAGATCTACTTAAAATAAACTTTTGGACAATATAGTCTTTGTATCTCTTACATTGTTAAATGATGATATGGTACAGTCAGGAAAAATTTTCAGATAGATTTAGCTCTATTTCTATCCTTATCCACATCCCTATCTGTGTCATATATATATATATATTCCTAATAATTTATTTATTGATATGCTCTTGTTCTTTGGAGTATACACAGAAGAACGTGTACTAATTCATCAATTTCTACATGCATACTTTAATTATCTTAATTGCATCCTATGAGTTGTTTGATCAATTCCATTACCTTTTTTGGAATTCTTTCTCTCACATTAGCATGAACTCACTACCCCATACTTTCTTAAGTTTTCCAGCTGCTGTTTTCAATTTTATTTCATATAGCTAGATCATAGTAGAGCATAATACTCAAGTCAGATATTCTTTACTCATTAAGATAAATTATTTTATTGTTTCAAGAACGTTTAGTGTGGGGGAGGGATATTCATAGTCAAAGGTTTAAATATTTTCTCAAAATGAAACTAAAAGGACTATACAGTCTTTATGGCTCAAAAGATACACTATTCAGTGAAAATTTTAAATTATGGCCTACATTTTAATCAAAATCCTATGTAATCTGATTGGCTGGATTATTTAGATGAAAGAAACCAGTGACACACACACATATACATGTATATATAGATTGATGTCAATATAGATATACACATATGCATATATAGGTATATAGATATGAAAGAACTTTATGCTGTTATAAGTTTATGTCAATAAGGCTTCCCAGTAAAATCCAACTTAAGTTTCTTGGTCCTATACAAACTGGGTGCAGAGTCAAATGGATCCAAGTTTGGAAGAGACATTGTCGGGTACTGCCACTCCCAGGCTAGTTCTCAGGGTTGGAAACCTATATGGTAGGGACACAGGGTCTCAGAAGGGACAAAGGACAAGGATAAATTCACAGTGCCTGGCTTATCAAAAAGTCACACATCAAAAGAGACATTAATGTACTCTGTGACCTAAGTGATCATTTGAATTCCATATCCATGCTTTCACACAAGTGCAAGTTGACATACAATCCAATTGCCACAGAGTCTTTTTTAAAAACCATTAAGTAATAATAACCAAGCACCCTCTGGATTTTCCGGTCTCCTGGAAAAGAAAGCAGTTGTTCATGGGACAAGTAGTCACACATTTCATTTTCTTGTATTATTTCCGGCTTCCCTTGCTCTAGGAAAATACTAGAAAAACAAACTAATTACCATCAAGTTGATTCCAATTCATAATCCCTGTGGGTTTCTGTGACAGTAACTTTTTACAAGAGTAGAAAGCCAGGTCTTTCTCCTGCCGAGCGACTGGTGGTTTTAAACTACTGACTTAGAGTCAGCAGTAGAACATGGAATCCCTATGTCAGAAACTAATTATTGTTTCTTGTATGCTTTTAAGACGTCAGGGACTGTGCAGTGAACCAGGAGGTACTGCAGAGACAATAAATGCACTGAACTGGCATCTCCTATGACACTAGGACCCTAAACCTCTAGTCTTAGGAGCCAAATCCCATGCAGTATTGGGGTATGAAGAAGTAGCTTCAGCAACTACAGGTTTAATTTATTTTTGCATTGTTGCAAATGTACCTATCTCATAGCCTTTTCCAATCCACCATTGTGTAGTTGTACACTTTATTAACAGTAATTGCGCTGATTAGTTGTGGGACCATAGCATTAGTTAGAATGACTTCCATGTGTGTAAACTGAAATGCGGGGCTCCAAAAGCAGTGATACGCCTCTGACTTCTCTCCCCTTCCTAACCCTGATAAGGACTCATATGATATATTGTTTATCAATGTGCTAGTTGTTTTTTTATGTCAGTGAGGCATTGACTTATTTCACTTAGCATAATGCCTTCAGGCCCCGACTACAGTGCAGCAGGTATCAACATTTCATTTTCCTTACTAGCAGAGGGTTATTGCACTGTATACCCATATTCTATTTTGTTTAATCCACTCATCTGTTAATGGACACCCAGATTACTTCTCTTTGGTTATATATATAGTGATATATTGAACACTGGTGTATACGCATCTCTTTGACTCTTCTTTTGATAATTGTGAATATATATTTAGGAGTGGTATTGACGGCCCTCTGTTGATCGTATGGTAGAGTAGCTGATATGCATTGCCTGCTAACTGCACTGTCAGCAGTTGAAAACACAAGCAGCTTTATAAGGAAAAGAAAACAAAACAATATATTGCTTCCTGCTTCCTTCCCCACCCCCCAATGTTTGCTGGAATGACCGTGCCCTTTTTCACTGTGGCTGTACTTCTTTCCCTTTCCACCAACAGCAGATAAGAGTTCAAATGAGTCTCTATATTCTGCCCCATTACAGATTTCCTTCACACATATTTTAGTCATCGTAATGGAAGTGAGCTATTATATCATTGTGCATTTGACTGGAGTCTTTCTGATAGCAAACGATCTTGGACTTCTTGTGTTTGATGGTCATTTGTATGTCTCTGATGATTTTCCCAATTTAATAAGATTATTTGCTTTTAATTTCTCAGATTTTGAAAGAGTGTATTTTTGCTTTTTTCAAATTTATTTTTCTCCTTTATTCACTTATTTTAATAGGGAAAAATAAAGATCTTTTCATAGAGGCATTTATTTCTAGCTTAACTAATGCATGAATAGTAGACAAATGTGTAGAAGAATTAAGGGGGAAAAAGAATTAAGCAAGTTAATAGAGTAGGTGTCTTCTATTTGTTAGTTGTACTTCCTGGTAATGTGTTATTCACTTAGCATAGCTGCCTATCCATAATATGTGTTTTCCAGTTTCTACTAACTTTACAAACTGAATTTAAAGCTTTCAAAAATATTTGAGGCTTTTTTTATGCTATCAGGTGTTTTTAAATAGCAAGCGAATTCCAGGAAATGGTTCAAATAGATGAATAATTGCATATTTTGTGGGTTCACACTAGGGGGATTCACTCACAACTACAGCCACTTCTACAGACAAAAGCAATCTGTGTTCCAAGGATGTCCTTTGAAATCTTCACAAAGAAATCAGACCCTAGGGTTTTTGCTTTTTCATCTCAAATATCCTTGGTGAAAGAAAGCCTTGAAAAGTGAACACTGAGCGTCACTGGCAAATGAAGTCTCAGTTAGCAGAGACTGTAAACTTTGATGTATGTTCAAGTCAGAGAGAAACTTTTATTGAGGTCCAAGGGATAACCTTGCTCTATCCATCATCAACACCAACAGTATCTTTATCCTCCCATCATTTCAGTCTTAAGAAATACAATAGAGCAAATAGATATATAGTTTTCTTGAAGATAACTTTTAGTTACATGGGTATCTTATAAAATACTGGCATCTTTCTGACAATGCAGTGCTGCTAGGCATGTGATTTTCAGTTGGTAATCTCTCTGAAAGGGACAGCCTTCTTTACAGCCTGTTCTTTGTCTGGCTGTTCTGCTGGTGCTGGTGCTCTGGGGGTGAACCTGCTACTATTTGCACTACGAGTGACATAACTGTTAGCCCTGAAGCGACACCCAAGCTCCCACAGTGTGACAGACTGACAGACAAGTTGTTATCCACATAGGGTGGCTAGACAGCATGTATGTCAACTTGATATATGAAAGTGTAAGTATTGTATGCAACCTGTCATTCACGATGCAGTCTGATGATGGCTCCTTTTGGGTCTGGCCTTCTCATCAGGGGGACCTAAGAACATTCCCCTCTATATACCTTCATCTTCTTGATTGCTGGCCACCCTAGAAACTAAGGGATACTTGCCATGTTTCCACCAATTTGGCATCCACGTAGCTCAGTAGCCACTGGGCTGCAGTCCTCATCATTGCACGTACCTACAGGAGGCTGAACAGGAACTTATGGACTAGTAGCAGACTGATGGACTTGAAATTTACTGAGCTGGGATGTTTCCTTGATTGTGACAATCACTTGATCTTGTGTCAATTTGAGGATTATGAGTGTTGGGATGGAGTCTAGCCTTGTCCATTGGGAGATAGCCAATGAAATCTCTATCTGGGCATGACCCTCTTCAGAATTCTGGGAAGTTTGTTTAATTCCTTCTTGGAGGAAAATACACTACCTGTCTCACCTCCCTTCCTTGGAGACGTTCTAATGACAATACTTGCTTGGAGACTATCTCTTGCCTCCTTCCCTGGGAGACATGGCAGCTGACAAGACGCATGGCATGATCCTGATAGACCCTGAACCCTGGAAACGGGAGGAGCCACAGTGAGACCCCTTTCAGCCCTGAGACGCTTCTACTCCCACTGGATACACAAGGCTCTGCACCCACTGACCTGTAATTGGCCTGGTGCCATTGCATGTGCTTGATGAGACTGAAGAGGATTTATAGATTAGTATAGGACATGTGGGATAATATCAGACTTATGTACTTAGACTGGACATGACTGGGATGTTTTATCCATGATCAATTGCTCTTGCATATAAACACATATGAGTATCGATGGATTTGTTTCTCTAGTCTGCTAGGACGAACACATATATAGTTACTCCTTGATTCAAAGCTGTTTCTTACACATGAGTGTCACTGAATTTGTTACCCTATTAAACCTGGCTTCACCTTGAAGTAGATTTATAGTGCTGGCAAAGAATATCGAAAGTACCATGGACTCGCAAAATAACAAACAAATCTGTCTCGGAAGACACAGCCAGAAGACTTCTTAGAAGGGAAGAGGCTGAAACTTCATCTTACATACTTTTTTTTAATTTTTTTTTTAGGCATCACTGCCCTCAGGTGGTGGGAATAGGAGGCCCAGCCTTTGCTCCTGGGAGCCGGAATTGAACCTCCATCCCAGTGGGCCGCAGTCCCGCGCACAAACACTACGCCACCGGGGCTCAGTCCCATCTCACATACTTCAAACATGTCATCAGGAGAGACCAATCCCTTTCAAATGGATCATACTTACTAATGGTGAGGATCACTGAAAAGAGAAAGGTCCTGCAGAGTTGGATTGGCACAGTGGTTGCATCAATTGGCTGAAACGTTACAATTTTTCAGGATGGTGCAGGAGCAGGCAGTGTTCCTATTTTGTATGGAGTTGCTACGAATGGCAACTATGTAGTCAGTGTAGACTAAAGAAACAGATTCATGTGTGTGTAAGAAAGAGCTTTGTATATAAGCTTTATCTGTGTGTGTAAGAAAGAGCTTTATACAGGGGCAATGTTAAGAAAACATCCCAGCCCAGTCCAGATCAAGTCCATAAGTCCGATATTAGCTCATATGTCTGATACAAATCTATAATGTCTACTTTGGACTCATGAAGCATATGCAAGATCACAGGCCAGTGGGTGGGAACTCTTGTGAATCCAGTGGCAATGGAAGCATCTCAGTGCTGGCAATGTTCTCCACAAGTCTTCCCTAGCTCAGGGCACTAGGGTTGTTCCACGTGTCTTGTCAGCTGCAATGTCTCCCAGGGAGTGTGCCAGTGCCCCAGCTATGTCATTTTCCTCCCATCAAACTGCACCCTTATTAATCCTACATGCTCCCATTGGCCAGGTTGGTGCAATAAATCTATCACATCACCTAATAAAAGAAGCATTTTTTCTGATATTTTCAGGAAATGCTGTTTCATAACCGCTGCTTCCTGGAACTTTCAGCATGTCTTTTCCCACAAACCAATGCAACACTCAAACACACACAAATGTTTACTTTGGTTAGGCAATGCTTGATGTGATTTTGGTCTTTACTAACAGCCTTGAAATTCTTTTGAAGGGACATCAAGGACAGAGAAAGGACGTGCATTCAGTAAGTAGCAGATTCTAGCTCTTTTTTACTGAGTGATACCTAGATAGCTTTTAAGTTCATTGCCATTTCCTCACTCAATCTTCCCAGTAATCAGAGATGTGGTTAACACTACAGTGTTAATTTTCCTTGATGTGGAAACCTATAAAGTTAATAACATATGCATGTTTGCTCTGGTAGAAATTAACAGATAAGATTAAAGTTCAATTTTTCTTTGACTGCAGTGACAAAACCTCAGACCTGTATTCTAACATATGGATGAAGACAAGAAACTGAATGAACAGAAAGAGAAAGTTGAAGATAGGGGAAGAAAAGCTAAATTTAGTATAATTTATTTTCTCAAAAAAGTTGAGGAAAGTTATCAAGAGTGTGGGGGATAAACTTTAGTTAATAAATCCACAATCTTAGGACCATTTTTTATATCTCCCCTGTTGTTTTGGGGGGCACAATTTTCTTGATTGTGACAATTTTATATGCACCTGAGTTTCTTGCTTTATTACTAAGCATTGTATGCCCTCATTATTTTCTGAATTACTATACATTCAAGTTATATATTATTGCTCAAATAACTGAACAATAATTTGATTAACCACATTTCTATTTAGAACCCTGTAGCTGTTCATAGTGATACATATGTTGATCATCAGTTTGCATGAACTTTCTTCATAACTTGTGATTAATATATTGCATTTACATATATATTTTATAATAAATCTCAAATATAGCTAATCTTAAAATGATTTTTATTAAAAATGATGTACTGTAATATCTTTATATAGTATTTCTTCACTTGTTTAACATTTTTAAGAACTTAAAATTTTAAGAACTTTATGTTATAATCACTTTTGCCCTTCACCTTATAATTTTTCTTCTGATTTGCAGAGGACAACTTTCTAAGGTAAAAACATTTTTTGGGGGGACATCACTGCCCCCTGGTGGTGGGAGGAAGCAGCCCAGCCTTGCTCCCGGAGAGCTGCTGTTGGATTTGAACCTCCCATTCAGTGGGCTGCAGTTCCACGCATAACCATTACGCCACTGGGGCTCAGCCGGTTAAAACATTTGAGTGTCAGTTTTTTTCTATAATATTTTTGCAGAAACATAGATACTGAAGTTCTTTTCTGCAGTCTTAACATATGTATATATATTATATAGATTATATATGCAGATATATTTAGAACTCATCTTTTTTCCTTCCAACTAAACTTTTGAACAATACATATTATATGGATTGAAATGGATATGTACTTTTCAACAAAGTAAACATCTTGCCGATAAATATGTTTCTATTAACATTTTCCTCACCTTCAGATTACTTAGCACTCTGACACTTCATACATCTATAGCTCAATTATAAATCATATGGCTGACCTAGTTGTCAAGATCATCTATTGACCTCTGTCTATGGAGTCCAGAGAGATTTCAGAAATGCACTGTATATTCCTTGCACCTTTTGAAAGTGCCAAAAAGTGCTTTAGCTGTCTTGAGATGGGAACTTGCTCACTGAATTATCCTGGCAGGTGCTCTTCTGGTTTCTAAAATTATAATTCTTATTCAGTGAAAGGGTTTTGAGAAGATATAGTGATAATGGATAAAAGTGATTCTAAATGAAAATTGAATAAATACAGTGTGCCCAAGAAGAGTGTTTTCCTAGCCCATATAATTTGAATAGACTTATAGGAGGCAGCTTCAGTAAATTTGTGGAAAATGGAATTGAAATGTGATGACATATTCCACAAACTCTTTGAAGCCTCTTCATGTTATAAAAACAAAAGAAAAAAATAAATCGATAAAAAAATCAAAGTCAAGACTTCCTACAGCATAAGGGGCCTTGTGATTTCAGCAGTGTTCTCTGCATAAAAATAATTCTTATTTTATTAAACACAAGGGAAATAAAAACAAACAATACAATGAAAAATGTCTGACAAAATAGCAGCAACCTGCTTCTTAAAGCTTGTTGAGAAACGGCCGTGGGACGTCGACTGTGAAACACCGGGTTGGCTCCCAAACACTGCGCTGAGTGGGGACTGACTCATGGCGACCCTGCGGCTCTCCGACCGCAACTCTTACTAGGACTTTTCGTGAACCAATAAATTAGGAATTAATCCAGATATCATGCCATTCTCTAGTTCAGTCACCCCAACAAGCACTGTGCAAACCCAAATCAGTTTCAAAACAATTTCTTCCTTCTTGAACTCCTTGATATCAGCTACCCCTGCAATCCATCCCCTCCCTCTCCCACCCTGCCCCGCAGGAACCCTGATTCTAGTTGATGTTTTTAAGATTCACTTATACTGGCTTTCATATACCGGAAACATAGAAAAAAACGTAACAAAGATTCAAGAAGGCTACACACAATCTTTATGGGCGTAGAAAAGCCCATCTTTTCCCAGAGAGGCTAGTGGTTTTCAAACTGCCATTCCTGTGTTAAACCTGGTAACCAGTGCCCATCAGGACTCACATGGATGGTTCTAGAAAGAGGATGTTCTAAGGGATTTCTTTGTACTTTTTGTACTAAATCACTTTTTTTTATCATTTATTCTACAGCAATATTAAATATAAAGTTCAAGATTTACTTCTGTGTATAGTTTGCCAATATAGAGCTTCTCAGAGGATGTGGTAGGTTCAGATTGCCTTGAGTCAAATTGTGAACTCATACTCTCAACATTAAGCCCAAAGATAAAATAAAACCACTACTATTGAGTCATGCTGATTCGTAGCAAGCCTGTGGACAGAGTAGAAATGCCCTCTGTTTGTTTCCAAGGCGTTAAATATTTGTAGGAGCGAAAAGCCTTATCTTTCCCCCATCGAGTAGCTGGTGGGTTGAACTGCTGATATTGTGGTTGGAAGTCCAAGGTATAATCCATTACATCATCAGGGTTCCTTTATAGACTAGACAGTGTGCCTAAGTTATATTGTTTGGTGATTGCAAATTGATGGGCTTTTCTACACCCATAAAGATTATGTGTAGCCTTGAATCTTTGTTACATGGTTCTCTATGTTTTTGGTATATGAAAGTCAGGGTCAGTGAACCTTTAGAAACAGCAACTAGAATCAGGGCTCCTGGGGCAACAGGGTGGAAGAGGAAAGGGTGGCCTGCAGGGGATGCTGACACCAGATATCAGAAATAACTCCCAAACTTGATGAGTTGAAAGAAAAATAATCATCCATTGCTTCTAGAGTTTTTTTGTGACTCACAGCTTCAAGACTCAGATACCAGATGTAAAATTATCTATAGCTTAATTCACTCATAGATGTATGTTGGTGGAGGTCTAGCAGTGTGTACTGATTAGTGCAATTACCTTGAACCTCTTCATATAGTTTAGATTTCTTCACAACATAAAATAAACCAGCCTGAAATCATCTCTGCCTTTTATAATTTAACTTCAAATGTCCATCACACAACATCACTTTCTTCCTATTGTATTGATTAAGGCAATTGCAAAGATCCATCCAGTGTTAAGCAGAAGGGTTCATAGAACCCTGCCTCATTCATGATTCTTAATTTTACATTTGAATAAAAGTAAAGGTGGATTTCAAAAACATTTATTGAAATGTAATCAAAATTTCCCACAAAACTTTGTGAAGACCCTTTATATGTTGGAAGGTGTGTGTGTGTGTGTGTGTGTGTGTGTGTGTGTGTGTGTACTGGAACAATGCAATCTGCCATTCCATCTGAATGTGCCTCCAACCGAAATCAGCCAGGTAGGAAGCAGTAGGTCACAGTGGTCTCCTAGAGGTATTTTAGTAAATATGGCTGGGGAAAGGCGGCTCCTTGCAGGGCACTTTAGTTTCTCTTTAGCATGTACATGAGTGTTTGTATTGGGATATCGGAGAATTTGTTTTGTGACACATGAATGGGAATGTACCTGAAAATAAAAGCTCTGTCAAGAACAGAAAGAAGCATAATTACAGGCATAGCTCATGGCATTGGGGCCTGTTAAACTATCCAGTTTACAGTTTGTCGCCCAGCATAAAGATAACCCTGGTGATTGGTGGATAGCTAAAATTTACAGATTGCTTATTTTTCAGACTACCTCAAAACTGTAAAACTAGGAATGCTTGCGTGCTGGGTCCTGGCCAGTAGATACGAACTTGCCTGGTGCCATGGAAAGTTCTGAGCCTCACTGGCAGTGCCACTGCCATCATTTGGGCATTTAACAAACATTGTTCCAGAAAATACAAGGATTTGTAGCAAGTTTCAAAAGTGTTCTGAGTTTTATTTCTTTTTCTTTTAAAGAATGGAACAGCTCACTACATAATAAATTCCTCCAATGGACACAGATTGTGTACTGTGATGACAGTACTGAGTTGAACAACTTTGGAAGAACATTGACCATTTCACTACAGGATGGGAAGTGAAAGTGCCAGGCTAAAAAGAAAAGGGTGTTTTCCCTGTCGATGGGAAAGCACTGGAAAAGAACAGAGACTTGTGCCACACTGGACTCATGAGTTTGGAGGAGGGAGGAGGGATAGCAGGTGAGACTTGTGAGATAAGTAGCATCCAGCACATAGAAAACAAAGATCATCAGAGACAGTTAACTCTAACTAGACACAATGTTTTTACTCACCTCTCTTTTGATTCAGAGGTGCTTTAAAAAAAAAGAAAGAAAACATATAGGCAGGACATTAAACTAACAGGACATTAAATGATGTAAAATTTAAGAACTGGAATAAGTCTTGGAAGTCATGGAGTAGTTATTGAATGACTATTTAAATGCAGGGTAATAAATTGGTTTATGAAAGTGGGAGGATATCAAGGTTACTTAATAGACCAGTTAATTGTTAACATTTTTTTGCTCTTCTGAATATCAAAAAGTATTTTATAAATTTTACTTTGAATTAGTTACACACAATCACATTGATTTTCTGCTTTTAACAGTGTAGTGGTATACAATTATATATCATGTAATTCAGCAGTTCAATCACACCATGAAGAGTTGTACAAACTTATCCATCATCACTTTGAGAGCATTTTCTTCATTCTTGTTCTCATCATTATTGACTCATTCACTCATAACATCTCCTGCCATACCCGCAAGGGCCAGTAATCCAGTTCCTGTCTTTAGAGATGGATTTCAGACACAGAAAAAAAAGGGGGGGGAGGGGAAGGAAAGAGCTGACAACAGTAGCTGAGTGCAACAGATAAAACCCTCCATTGAAAAGAAAACAGCTACTATGGTAAAGTACAACAAATTTAAATGGATTGCACGCAGATCAGAAGAAAGGGTGCTAAACTATAATCTGACTGTAACTTGAACAACCCACTCACTTCCCAGTGCTTTCTCCATAATAGCCAGGTTCTTCTATTCCACAGACAGTATTTAATTTGATGCCAAAACTGTTTTTTTTTTAACATGGAAAGACAAATGTATCTGCATTTCACAATGGGGAAAATACATTTTGATTGTACTTTACCCAAACATACATTGACTTATAAAACCACGGATAAAGATTCAAACTTTTAACTCAAAATCTTGTGCCCTTTAAAATTGAGGTGCCATCATGCACAAGAGTATACTTCTCTATGTAGGCCTTCTAGAAATGACTTTTCTTTGGACCCCTTAAGTAGGTGGAGTGATTGGCCATTTTCCTCATGGTTAGAACAATGTGTTGAGATGTGTGCTGTCAGATTTCAGTCTTTTTTCTCACCTGAACAGTGAATTTCACTCTGTTTAAAGAAAATATATTTTCCTATTACAGTGGACATGTTATTTTAAAATGAAAATGGCAAGTATTAGGCAATATCCAATACTCAAAATAAATTAAGAACGCTGTGCTGTTTTGGAGAATGAAGTAATTTTCTTTTCTCCTATGTGGTTAATAATAGTCTATTTTCACTTCCCAATCTTCCCTTGATATTGTTGGTTATTTTTCCCCTGCCTTCTTTAATAATTACACTCCAACTATATTATTCAACACTTTTAAGTTTTCACTCTAGAATTAACATGTAATGCGTTTCAGGTAATACAAAGACACTAGAATTAGCTCTGTAATTTCTATGCTTTTAGAGCTTATTTGCTCTTTAGTAAAATACAAAAAGTTACTTTAAATTTATGTGCACAAGATTATATTCATCTTAAATTGAATCTATGCAATGATATTAAGTAATAGATGTGCTAATGTTTCCATCTGAAAAAAATCTTATTTCAAATTATTTCATTTAGAGGAAGGATAGCACATATGTGTCATCACTTCACATATGTTAGTACACAACTTTTATAAAATTTTATTTATAAATTCATTTTTATCATGCCCACAAGAAAGGCTCAAGGCAAATGATAACATTTAGACCAGAGAAAAAGTTTGAATGAAACTAATTAGTTTATTGAGTTACTTTGGTATGGAATAGCAAAAGACCCCAGCTAATTCCAGGGCATGGTGCAGTGAAGATCTAGGTAT